>RJWJ010024331.1:0-24932 GCA_004363605.1 Indri indri | reverse complement strand
CATAATGCTTTCCACAGAGGTTGTACTAGTTTGCAGTCCCACCAGCAGTGTATGAGTATTCCAATCTCTCTGTATGCACGCCAACATTTATTGTTTTGGGACTTTTTGATAAAGGCCATTCTCACTGGAGATAAGTGATATGTCATTGTGGTTTTGATTTGCATTTCCCTGATGATTAGAGGTGTTGAGCATTTTTTTTCATATTTTTTTGGTCATTATTCTGTCTTCTTCTGAAAAGTTTCTGTCCATGTCCTTTGGTGATCTACAGTCAATGCAATCCCTATTAAAATACCAACATAATTTTTCACAGATATAGAAAAAATAATTTTATGCTTTGTATGGAACCAGAGAAGACCCCGTATAGCAAATGCAATCCAAGGCAATAAAAACAAAATAGGAAGCATCAATTTACCAGACTTCAAACTATACTATAAGGCTATAGTAATGAAAACAGCTTGGTACTGGCACAAGAACAGGAACACTGACCAGACAAACAGAACTGAGAACCCAGATATTAAACCATCCTCATATAGCCATCCAATCTTCAAAGCACACAAAAACATACACTGGGAAAAAGAATCCTTAGTCAATAAATGGTGCTGGGAAAACTGGATAGCCATATGTAGAAGACTGAAACAGGATCCACACTTTTTACCTCTCACAAAATTCAACTCACAGTGGGTAACAGACTTAAACCTAAGGTGTGAAGTTATTAGAATTCTAGAAGAAAATGTTGGAAATACTCTTCCAGACATTGGCCTAGGCAAAGAATTTATAAAGAAGACCCCAAAGGCAATCACAGCAACAACAAAAATAAATAAATGGGACTTGATCAAATTAAAAAGCTTCTGCACAGCCAAAGAAACTGTCACGAGAGCAAACAGATGACCTACAGAAGGGGAGAAAATTTTCAAATGCTACACATCTAATAAAGGGCTGATAACGGGAATCTTTTAGAACTCAGGAAAATCAGAAAGAAAAAATCAAACAACCCTCTAAAAAAGTGGGCAAAGGACATGAACAAAAACTTTTCAAAAGAAGACAGAACAATGGCCAAGAAACATATGAAAAAATGCTCAACATCTCTCATCATCAGGGAAATGCAAATCAAAACTACAATGACATATCACTTATCTCCAGTGAGAATGGCCTTTACCAAAAAGTCCCAAAACAATAAATGTTGGCATGGATGCGGAGAGATAGGAACACTCATACACTGCTGGTGGGACTGCAAACTAGTACAACCTTTGTGGAAAGCAATATGGAGATACTTGAAAGAGCTACAAGTAGATCTACCATTTGATCCAGCAATCCCATTACTGGGCATCTACCCAAAAGAACAAAAGACATTCTATAAAAAAGACATCTGCGCTTGAATGTTTATGGCAGCGCAATTCACCATTGCAAAGATGTGGAAACAACCCAAGTGCCCATCAATACATGAGCGGATTAATAAAATGTGGTATATGTATACCATGCATGGAGTACTATTCAGCTTCAAGAAACTGGTAATGTAGCACCTCTTGTATTATCCTGGATAGAGCTGGAACCCATTCTACTAAGTGAAGTATCCCAAGAAAGGAAAAATAAGCACCACATGTACTCACAAGCAAATTGGTTCCTCTGATCAGCACCTAAGTGCACATATAGGAATAACATTTATTGGGCATCAGGCAGATGGGAGGGGGGAGGAGGGGATGGGTATATACAAACATAATGAGTGCGATGAGTACCATCTGGGGGATGGACACGCTTGAAGCTCTGATTGGGGTGGGGGAGGGGTGAGGGCAACGTAACCTAAACATTTGTACCTCCATAGTATGCATAAATAAATAAATAAATAAGTGGGACCTGGTCAAATTAAAAAGCTTCTGCACAGCCAAAGAAACTGTCACAAGAGCAAACAGCCTACAGAATGGGAGAAAATTTTCACACGCTACACATCCAATAAAGGGCTGATAACTAGAATCTATTTGGAACTCAGGAAAATCAGCAAGAAAAAAATCAAATAACCCTATCAAAAAGTGCATTTATAGTTTAAGTGTCTTTCAAAGCATTGATTCTAAATCTAAAAATTTTTTTAAATTCTCTGTTCTCCTCTACGGCTGAAATAGTCAAAGATTTCAAATCAGACGGTTCACTTAATTATTTATTTAGCTGACTTATTTTCACAGAAGGTTGGAAAATGTGTTTGTGGCCAAGATATTCTAATAGTTTAGCATTCGCCTTGATGGTTAAGATAACCTGACCTAATCAAAATATTTCATTTGAAAGTGGAAGATTACACCTCTGGCAGGGTGACCCCATTTACTTAGAAATAATCTCTTCTATTTTTGAGTGTCTGTTTTGAGCAAAGCACATAGTTATCAATTGTCCACCTAAATTTGGAAGGAAAGCATTGTTAAGCCTTAGTGTTTGTATGAATAGCGAACGTGAGGCTCAGAGAGCTTGGCTGATATGTGACACATAAAGCACATGGCAGAGCTAGAGTTCAAATCTGTTTCTATCTGTTCTCTCTGTGTCCTCTGCCCTATGCTTGATGTCTGATGATTAGATTTGTGGATTTTTGTGATATAAGTAAAACTTCTGCTGTATCAAAGCTTATGAATCCTAAGCATGTGGCATTAAAACAGATTGGAATGGAGGGATTTCTTACTTTCTTTCTCCATTCAATCCTTCATGTATTCACCCTTGTTTATTCAGCATCATTCATGCACCAAGTCTCATGCAAAGCACTGTTCTTCAAGAGAGCTGGATTTGAAATTCAGGAAACCTAAGTTTATTTTGGTCAAGGAATATTAAATTCCCCGCATCTATTGTGTCAGAAAGTGCAGCACACAGGCAAAGATGAGCAGGCCCAAACAAATCCCAGGATCTGTGGATGTCAAACTTGACACTTTATATGCTCTGATGTCTCTAAACGAACATGATGAATACTGTGAAGGGCCTTTCCTATTATTTGTCAGGCCTCAGATTTTTCCCCATTTATTTTCCTCTCAAGATATTTTCTCCTACAACTATATTGCTCAGAGTGTTTAGGGAAAGGAAATGGCAAAGTGGTGTGGTGTATCAGAAAAATAATACTAAGAGCAAATGGAGAAAAATGCAGCTGAATCCACCAGGAAACCATACTTCAGGTGACATTGATTTGTATCCAGGAATACCTAAAAGGCTCTCTAGTGATTCTAAATACTTAAGAGCATATTCATTTTCTTCCAGAAGAAACCAAAATTACCCAGTAATTTAATTCTTATTGAACAAGAAAGACAGTCAGATACATACACACATACACATAAACTCACTGTCTCACTATGCCTGATTCCATGTGCTTGAAACTGAAGGGTTAGAAACATATTTATACAACAGGAAATATGGGAACAACCTTCAGCTATTGTTAGCTTGGCCTTGGGCTTCTTGGAATGTCAACTGATCGATCAAGGAGTTGTAGCCAAATTGCCTATGACAGAATATTTTCTCTTCGAGAAGCAGACAAATGTCTATCATGCAAACTTGCTGTTCTCAGCAACAGCAATAAATGTACTAGCAGTATAATGAGTTAAAAAATAAAAAGGAGCGAGTTGGGAAAACTTTTCAGAATACACTTGTATTCCTTCTCTTTGCTCTTTCTTTTATGTGTCTTTACTTCTGTTCCTGATATAGTTGTTTATTGTCTCCTGAATTGTTTTAGGTGTCTTTTTAAAAAATTAATATTAATATTTTTGCTTTACCTATAAAGGTAACTAATGGTTGATTACTGACAGATCTGTTTTGGCAGAAGATTGCCATCTGAAAAAAATTACTATAGCATGTAAACTATAGTTTGCGTGTTATATTTTTGAATAGTCAACACTTTTCCATAAGAAAAGAAGCTTTGAGAAGTATACCTGCTTTAGTAAGAGCAACTTTTCTGGAAAAAAACTGTTTTCACCTTTTTTTTCAGAATGCATAGCTTTACTGCAGGAGACTCTCCTGTTGCCGCAAAAACCTCTCTTATGTAGCTTTTCCTTACAGACTCTTTGCAGCAAACAACCTACCTGATTTGTACAAAAGAACACTGCTCTCTAGTGGAATAAGGGGAAAGAAATCCATTAACTCATTCAGTTGATTTTCTTGCATTCTTGGCTGCTGCTTACGAAAGGCGGCTGAGCTCTGTCCTGGACTTATGACATGTTATGATATATGGCTACAATTATCGTGATATTATACTGTGAAGTGGTTTTGCTCTTGTAATCAAGCAAAAATATTTTTCCCCCTAAACCCTCTTTTTTAAATTGAAACCAGTAGGTCTCACTAGCCCTTCCTTCTCAGCTGCTGCCTGTACCAACAGGAAAAAAGCCCACAACTAATGATGATTTAATTTACACAGGAACTTGCAATAATTTAACTCACATCAGGTTAATTTGGAAGTGATTAATGGCAGCATTTATGGGGCTGGAGATTTTTAATAACGCTTTACTTGGGAATGTACGGCATTCATGTTCCAGACCGTGGGCTGCCTTTTCGTTGGGCTCTTCGTCTGCCTGCCACCATCTTCCCACACATGATGTCCATCCCTCACTTTTCCATCCTCCTGTGTGGCATAGGTCGAGGGAGAAGTGAGAGATTGTCAATGCCACATTTTCTGTCTCAGTGAGAGGGTGCCACAAAATTAGTACACATTTGTTCTGATGGGGGATTCCTTGCTCTGGAAATGTTGTTGCCCTACACATCATTTTTTAACAATATCTGCAGGGATCATGGGCTCCTTGGATATCCTTGATAATCATTTTTATACATTCTGTGCTGGCCATCAAGGAGTGGGCTTTTTGGATTTGCTTTAGTGGTTTTGTACCAGTGGGCGTGCACAAATGCAGGGGGGAATGTGTAGTAAGTATGCATTCCAAACAGAGACACATATTTTGAGGGATTAAACCTCACCCAGTAGCCGTCAAAAGATTTATCATCAAACAGGCTCTATTCTTAAGGTTCCAAAACGTAACATTAAGTTGGTTCTTCTCCCCCACTTCCCCAATCTTGAGCGTGGGGGGAAGCCCTGTTTGCCTCAGAATTTTCACATGCAAATGAACACACTTAAATATGGTACCAAGTAAGGATGCATAATTGCCCCTCCGTCCACCATGACTTAAATTCTATCCATTTGCTGATTAGCATTAGAATTTCAGTCTAAAACTGTAACTAGTAATTTGAGGAAGTAACTTTTTATTTCAGAGGTGGTTGGGAACAAAGGTGAGAGCACCGATGCAAGAAATGCATTCAAGCTTCAGTTCTTCCACCAAGACATTTTGCGACTTGAGTCACATCACCTCTATGTGACTCAGTGTTTTCATCTGTAAGAATTACCTGCATTAGGAATTGCTAAGTGGACGAAATAAGGCAATGTATGAGAAAGATATCTGAAAAAAATATGATATACTGCACATATTGAGGAGTTTGAATACTATCTTGCCTACACGCAAGATGTGTAGCCAAACTCTGTTTGGTTTCTTAATTTCTCCAAACTGGAGTTTCTGCCTCAGTAAAATAAGAATAGTAATTACTTTAATCAGAGGGCTTTTTTAAAGGCTGGAGATAATAAGGCATGCTAAACCTCTGGCCCAGGACTTGGCACATAAGAAAGGATCAGCAAATGATAAGTGGGATAAAAATGAGCTTCATAATGAGGGTTATGGATAGTGTATGGCAAGCACCTAGTCCAGTTCTGGTTGTACAGTAGGTACCCCATAAATGCTAGGTGGGATGATAATGACAGTGATGATAATCACAATCACATTGCTATTGATGAGGGTGATGATGATGACAACAGCCAGAAAATCAAAGATAATGACAGAGAAGAAATACTTTATATGATAGCTAGAAAATTTTAGGTAGAAAAATTATGGTGTAGTGAAGAATCTAATGCACCTGGGTTTGAAAATTGATTCCATTTCTTAGTCATACTTTTGATCTTGAGCAAATTTTTAACTTCTCTGAGGCTAGATTTTTCTCACCGGTATAAGTTTTGGTGATGATGCTTAAAGGAAATGTCACTAAATCATGTGTCCAAACTACTGACATCTAGAAGATTCTGGATAAATATTAGCCCTCCTCGCCTTCTTCAACAAGGAGGTGTCAAGGGCGTGTCAGGCATGGATATGTAGTCAGCCGATGGGGGAAGAGAGAGGATCAAGTGTGGGAGGTTTGCACAGGCCAGCCATGGAGGGGAACACATTACATCACTCACAGTCCATTGGGCAGAGATAGTTGTGCACAGGGAGGGGGAGGAACTGAGAGCAAGAGTCTCCTGCTGAGAAGTTGCTTTCCAGCAACAACCAAACTCTATGGAAGAGGAGCATAAGTCTACTCTTATGGTAGAGAGCTAGTCATGTTTGCTACAGTAGACTGCTCTGGCCCTTAACTAGCCACATCTTTCCCCCAAACACAGAACACACTCCCCATTTCCCTCAGGGAGGCAACTGAACATCCACTCCAGTCCTTCAGTCTAACTCAAACTCTGGTATCTGTGGGAGTTTCACAGTCCTTTTTTTTTTTTTATTTCAGTATATTATGGGGGTACAGATGTTTAGGTTATGTATGTTGCCCTTGCCTCCCCACTCCTCCCCAAGTCCGAGTTTCAAGTGTGCCCATCCCTTGGATGGTGCGCATTGCACTCTTTGTGTATGCAAATACCTGTCCCCTCCTCCCCCTCCCCACTGCCCGACATCCAATAGATGTTATTCTTGTATGTGCACTTATGTGTTGATCAGTTAATACCAATTTGATGGTGAGTACATGTGGTGCTTGTTTTTCCATTCTTGGGATACTTCACTTAGTAGAATGCATTCCAACTCTATCCAGGAGTATACAAGAGGTGCTACATAACCATTGTTTCTTAAAGCTGAATAGTACTCCATGGTATACATATACCACATTTTATTAATCCACTCATGTATTGATGGACACTTGGGTTGTTTCCACATCTTTGCAATTGTGAATTGTGCTGCTATAACATTTGGGTGCAGGTGTCTTTCTTATAGAGCATCATTTGTTCTTTTGGGTAGATGCCCAGTAATGGGATTGCTGGATCGAATGGTACTTCTACTTGTATCTCTTTAAGGTATCTCCATATTGCTTTCCACAGAGGTTGCACTAGTTTGCAGTCCCACCAGCAGTGTATGAGTGTTCCTATCTCTCCGCATCCATGCCAACATTTATTGTTTTGTGACTTTTTGATAAAGGCCAGTCTCACTGGAGATAAGTGATATTTCATTATGGTTTTGATTTGCATTTCCCTGATAATTAGAGATGTTGAGCATTTTTTCATATGTTTGTTGGCCATTAGTCTGTCTTCTTTTGAAAAGTTTCTGTTCATGTCCTTTTCCCACTTTTTGATAGGGTCGTTCGATTTTTTCTTATTGGTTTTCCTGAGTTCTAAGTAGATTCTGGTTATCGGCCCTTTATCCGATTTGTAGCATGCAAAAATTTTCTCCCATTCTGTAGGTTGTCTGTTTGCTTTTGTGACAGTTTCTTTGGCTGTGCAGAAGCTTTTTAATTTGATCAAGTCTCATTTATTTATTTTGATTGTTGCTGTGATTGCCTTTGGGGTCGTCTTCATAAATTCTTTGCCTAGGCCAATGTCTGGAAGAGTATTTCCAACATCTTCCTCTAGAATTCTAATAGTTTCATTCCTTAGGTTTAAATCTGTTACCCAATGAGTTTCACAGTTCTTAACTCAAGATCCAGCTGCCTAAGATCTAAAAGAACAAGCTACCTGCAACTCTCTGCAGACTTGCCATTAAACAAGAATGGTGCAGATGCAGGATACTCATAATGAAACCCTTTTTAAAAAGGGAAGATTTCAGCCATAGCAATGGTGAAGGCCCCTATCTCGAGGGTGAAGAAGTTTCTTAATCAGTCTGGGATTCTTGGAGATACACCTTGGTCATTGTCCTTCATAACCCCAGGTGCAGAATTATCTGAGGTTCTTTTTGGTCCATTATCCTTTGTTGCCATGTTCGAAGTAAAAATTAGGACAAATACACAACTCGGAGACTGTATAATTTCTGCAGGCTCTTTCTTACTCATGTAAATGTGGGGTACCAAGAGTTGTTTTAAAGCTTGACCAGTCAAAGAGGATTTTTGAAAGTTTGGACCCATGGTTTCTTTGTCAATACAATTTCTTCCACAATTTAGTGGAACTCAGATCCATTTCCTTGTAGAGAGTGCCAATGTTCCAGTGCCCCCTGACAATGTTGAACTCTACCTCAGCCCCGTGCTCCTGAAAAAAGTCATGGTTAAGAAATCCCCTGTCTTTTGTGTTCTTAGAAATAGCTTACTGCAAAGAACCACCCTTCTCCGATGACTTAGAAAAAGCTCATGGATGGCACCCTTGTCTACCTATGATGGGGTCAGACACAGACCTTCCAAATTCACATTTTTATCTCACAAATGATTAGCTAACCTGTTTGTCTCCATTGGCCAATCTGTGCAAAATGCCCACTGAAGTGACTTGACCAAACTTTAGTTAGTCTTCTCTCCTTCTTCCAGGGCCCTGAATTTTTCTTGACCCCAAGCTTAAGGAAGCACTGAAGTGCTGAACAACTCCCCTACGTATCCCCTCTTGAGAGGAGCCGACTGCAGGGAAAATCATTCCTATTCCACTATCTTACCTATCATACCTCCTGCTCAGCCCACTTCCCCACAGGGGATTCTTTCTATCCTTGTTTACTCATCCCTATAAAACAGAAACCTTTTTCTGCCTGACTTTTGCAGCTCTCATAGTTGGAGTTTTCTTCCTACAGCAATAGTCTTTTTCTAATAAAGTCTCTGCTTAACTATTTTGGATTTATTTGACAACACCAAAGTTCTTTTCTAGACAAAAATCTTAAATGTATTTCTTTGTTTTCTCATCCCCATTTCTCATTATTGCTTAAAGTCTTTAAATCCTGATATTATCTGAAGCGACAGTTGTGGGGAGGAGGCTACATTCTTAACCCGATCTCCACAATGAGTCATTTTATGCAACTAAGAGGTATCACTCGGCCTTGGTGGCTCCAAGACAAATGGAAAATCTCACGCATGTTAATGCCCAGTTCTTTTATGAATTTGAGATTGAACCATCTGCCAGGTGTCACATTAAATTCCTTAAGCAGCTTAGTTTACACCTCCCACAAACTACTCCTAAAATGAAAAATGAAATGACAGAAGACAATTCACAATGATAAGGTAGCATGGATAGCATTGGAACTTAAATGGGAGAGATAGAGGGAAAGTTCTCGGGGTAAAAATATATGCCTATAAGCACATAAACAAAGAGAAATTTGTTGATAGCCCATTTATATCTTAAAAAAGTATTTGAGCCACTCAAAATAAAAAAAAGCAATCTAGATAAGAATAAAATCATAGGACTCATGTAATAAAGTAGGATGGTGGTGATGATAATATATATATCCAAAAATGTGGATTAAGAAAATGTACTTAGCTTTGAGCTCTCTGAAAAAAAGCATAGACAAAGGGAAGTTGGTTTGATCATACAAGTCTCAACATATAATAAAAGTAAGTATTTGTGTGTAGCAGGATGAAAGCATAAATTGGGATCTATAACTACAACTCCTTTTGAAAATAAATGAAAGTGTGATAATGGGAGGCCCTTTGTTCTGCAGAGCACATTGATGGTTTGGGACTTTCAAATTGGGGAATAGGAGGTACAGCATGGAAATCTGTGTTTCTCTCCATAACAGAAAAAATGCTAAGCTTGTGAAGTCACCTGGGGTGGATGGGTAAGTGAGTGAGTGAGGTAAAAATAGGCCTTGCCAACGTGACTTGAACCATCTCCGGGACCTCCCAAATTTTGAGTAAGTTGCTAAACTCATGAAAAGGTTATGTTTTTTGAAGAAACCAGTGAAACTGTTGTGTTCATTTTCTGAGATTATGATAGAGCCTAAGAAAGATAATATTAGAAGAGAAAGAATAGCCTGTAGAAGCACAGTGAAAACATATACTATATCCAAAATCAAGTGGAGGACTTTTAAATATTTTATGACTTGGATTATTACTATTAGGAAATTATACCTCAGTATTTCAGGAAAAATGAGAACTTGGTCTAACTAGTTTGAGAGGAGAGAACAGTTCTTTCTTTATTTTTTATATTTATACCTTTATATAATATAAAGAAAACTAAAGCATGTAATAAATTGTGACCTTGAAAATAAAGCTGCCAGTGCTTTGAAGACTTCTGATATCAGGCTATCCCTTATAATTACCCTCAATAAACGACAGTTATGTTAGCCTTTAGATATAATTTTGGAAATCCAACACTATGAACGATCTGAGGACTATTGCTCAAAGGAACAAAATTTGGGGACTCAGATTTGATAACAGAAACAGGGCATCCCTAAACCCCCTATGAATCAGTGTGCTGTATTAATACATTTTTTAATTTAAGAGGTTGGGAATATGAAGCCGAAAGACCGTGTAACCAAAATAGCTCTATTTAAAAAAAAATTCTAGCTTACCCATAATTATAAAATTCAGGCACAGTTAGAGAGTGCATGAAGAAGCACTCTTTTAAAACTAATTTTCCGTTGATGGAAATATTTGAAATCAACAACAAAAAGATCAACATGGCAAGGAGCAACTTTAAAAAGTTAATACAGTAAGTTTTAGGTTGAAAAACAGAAAGCTAAAGCCAATAGGGAGATGAAGAATGGCTTTAAAAACAGTGATCACAGCCATAAACTGAAGGAAGAGGTTTCTACGTAAACTATTCAGAAGGACTCATTGGTCTCCTTCATTCTATCTCATGAGGTTCTGCCCCAGAAAGACAATAGTGCATACTATTTGAAACACAAGAAATTAATGATTATGAAATCCATGGTTCCTGCAGTTCCAGGTTAGCGTCATTATTTTAGCTTTTAATATTCACATTCTTTATAATGAGTTTTGCATTGTCTTCAATTTTCTCTGGGCAGATATATTCCAATTCCACATAGCTTAATAGGGAAATTGTGTTAAGATAATACAGGAATAAAAGGTGCCCTTTCATTTTCTCTTTATTTTTTTTCTTTCCCTAAGGGAAAAACAAAGTATAAGAAATAGTAAAGTAGAACTTTGCTAAAAAATATAGTACTACAAACTTCTTATATTGCTATTATTGGGGGATAGGCCCAAAATCTACCACAGCTCTCTCTGTCATTCGAAAATGTTGAGATATTGAGTTGTATCCTAGAAAGTTCCCTTAATTTTTCTAAGGTGTTGTCAGAGCAGCTCATGGATGGCAGATAGATTTTCTTCAGTTACAGGAACTATATATATATATAAATTTTTTTCTAGACTTTCTAATCTTAAGTATTCTTGTGCTTTGTTCCACGAACCAACTAAATATTCAAAAGATCCCCATATTTGATGCCTTTAAACCCCATCATGTAGAATTCTAACTTGTCTTTTGAACCTCTGAAATTGACACAAACATCCATTAACATGTCCTGTGCCCTGAGACGTGCATCCGTAAATGTGTTCATTATAGTGTTGTTGTTCGGCACCTACAAAACACTGTATCTCTACTCGCCATTATCATAAATTGGAAGCAAGGAAATGAGATTGCCCTTTGCACACTGAAAAAACAAAATCAACAAAATCAGAATCAGATGGCATCAGAGATGCACAGCCACCTTTCTGCAACAGCAGAACACGGTGGCAAAGGGCACAGGCAACAGTAGCAGGCTGCCTGAGCATGAGTCAGGCCCCATCCCGCTGGCTGTGTACACTTCCGCAAGTGGCCCAATCTACTTGTGCCTCTGTTGCCTCATCTCTAAAATGGAGGTAAAAATAATAGCATCTATATCATGGGGTTGTTCTGAGGCTACATTAGTTAATACATACAAAATGCTTTTAGAAATGCCTGGCACAAAGTAAGAAGTAATATGTCATTTCTTCTGACTTATTGTTATCATCATCATCATCATCATCATTGCTATTATGATTATTGTTCACCACACCATCATCATCATCATCATCATTCTTCCTGGCCAGGAAGAGCAGCTTATAACTGGAGTGCATATAGCAACATATCTAAAGAAATAATGTGTCTGGGTTTGGGGGACGAAAGTGATTTGTTAAAATAAGTATGTGTCCAGGAGAAGCATCTAAACTGGGAGTGGAAACAAATCTAGGAATCCTGCAAAGAAGGTCAGACTATGAAAAATCTACTAATTTGTTGCCATTCCATGAGGCATCTTAGAAAATGATCTATGGACATTCCCCTGTGGCTCCCCTCCCCATAAAAGTCCATTAAGTATATTTTTACACTTTGGAACTTCCTTCTGGATGGGCAACTGAGAAAAACAAATCTTCCCATTTATTATTATTCATAATTCACTTTTATAAATGGAAATAGATTTGGTTTTAGATAATAAAAAACATACTGATTTCCTTTTCTTATTATGAAATAGTGTAGAGTGCAAGGGTTTAAAGAAATAAACATTCTTTCAGTTTCATTTTTTGGATGCTGATCTTTTTACAACCGAGTTACCTTTCTTGTAAAATGGAAGAATTACGTAACATAAAATTAAAAGAGAATAAATAAAATGCTGTAAGTTAAACAACCGTCACATTGTCAGTTCTCAATAACTGAGCTAATAAAAAATTAGCTTAATTTTGTCTCCCTTTTCTGAAAACCAAATGCCACCAAACACACTTGTAAATTGTCCTAGTGAGACCAGGTTAAATACATTTCTGTCCTGTCATCTGGTTCTAAGTCTTTTTAGCTTTTACTTTTTAACTCTGAATTGATGTTTAAACAAAAGGGTAAGGCCAATTAAGAAAACCAATATTTATTGGAGTACTTACTTCATAACAAAGTATGGCATTTGAACATCAAGGCAATCTTGCGTGGCTAGTATTATTATCCCATAAAACAGATGATAAGATCAAGGCTTAAAGTAACTCACTTGACATATTTAAATAGTGTTGGAGCAGAGTTTTACATTTCTGCTCTATCTGATCTCAAAATTCATGATTTTTGCTAGGTTTTCTCCATAAGTTCTGAACTGTCTTTTAAAAGTAAATGGTATTTTTTTTTCTCTCTATTTAACTTATACTGAATAATGCAGTGTCTGCAATGAGATAGGTGTAGCTTTATCTTTCTGATATATAGCAACGGACCAGAGACAGAGTCCTTGCTGAAATGGGGCTTATAAACATTGTGATGGGGGTGGAGACATCAGGCAGTAAGCAAATAAATTTATTACATTTCTAGGGGTGTTAAGTGCCATGAAGAAAAATAAAACACAGTAAAGGGTTAAGGACTGATGATGGGAGAGAGATGCTCTATTATATAGGGTGGCCAGGAAAAGCCTCTTTAATGAGGTGCCTTTCTGGTGGAGACGAGAATAGAACGAGGGAGAAGCTCTCACAATATCCAGGAGGGGAGCTTCCCGTGCAGAGCTTGTGCAAAGACCCTGCAGCAGAAGCCCATGCAGCTGTCACGTCTGAGAAACTGAAATGAGGCCAGTGTGGTCAAAGCAGATTATTAAAAGTGGAAAGCGGTAGGTGATAAGGTCAGAGTCATTGCTGGCTAAACTTATTTAGACTATGTAGATGGCATGGTAAGGACTTTGTATTTTTACTCCAAGTGAGAAGGGAAGTCAATGGAGAATTTGACAAGAGGAGTTACACAATGTAATAGTTTCAATTGGCTGATGAGAAGAGAATAGATTATGAAGAGGACAAGAACAAAAGCAGAGAGACTAGGAAATTATTTCAATACTCCAGGTGAGATGATTTTCAGATCACCACTCTCTTCTTTCACCTCTTAATTCACCTAACTTCACATTTCTTCTCATTTCCTCTGACACTTCCAACCTCTAAACATTGGAGCACTTTACCAGGCATCAAGACCTATCATGGAGTCTGGTAATGAAGAGAGTTTTGACGAAAGTTTTAAGTCTGGACCCATGAGGTGTCAACTGTTACAGCCTCATTGGTCTCCTTGCTCATTCAGAGGCAGATCTACACCCATATAAAAATAGCGTATGATAATCAATATGTCAAAATCAACATCACAATCAATGTACCACAAATTAGTGGAGAGAGGATCGACACTTCAATAAATGATTTTGAGACAATAGACAATACTGCTTATATGTGTGGCACTAAATTTAATCTACCTCATATTGTGCCCAAAGATAAATAACACACAATTAGAAAAAGATAAATGAGGAAACAATTTTTCCCCAAGATGAAAAATTCTTAGACAAATATAGGAGAATACCTTTAAGATTTCAAGGTAGAAAAAAGTCTACTTAAATAAGATGCTCAAAATTATAAGAATAATCAATTTTTTCCTCCTCTTCCTATCGGACTGCACTCTTTGGGACCTTATCACTCAAGTTAGCAAAAAGAAGAGCTTGTCCTTGGGCTGAAACCTGGAAGATTTATCCATTGTGCAGGGAAATTGTAACCATGAGACATCTAATTATGGGGCTTTATGCTCATTTTCAGCCTGCTTTTTATTAGGCAAAAGAAAAATTTTCCCAGTGGTCTGGCAATCAGAAATGCAGATTCTACACCCTCAATTTTAGCTATAAAATGTAACCACCTACTTTATAAAAATTAGAAACAAATAAGATTATTTACATTAAAATCTTTTGGATCTTTCAGGCACAATCATAAATATCAACTATTATTAAATCAGATATATGTTAACAATGTAGAGATCTAAGTCATGTAATAGGTAAACTTAGATTTTAAAAACCAACTTCTATGTAGGTTTTCTGATTATTTTAGACCTACATGAGAAGTCTTGATTTATCAAATAAACAGTTTTTCTTCTGCATTTTTTCTCCTACAGTAGACTTGGGCAGTTAGTATCTTTACAGATATGTAATCTCTCTGGATAAAATGTAACCACAAGGATTATTCACATTAAGCCTTAGATTTTGCAGAAAAATGGGAAACATAAGAGCGGTTTCTAAAAACCTTGGACTCATGGGAGCCACAATTTTTCTCAATTGCATTTTCTTTTTTCTAAGGTATTCAAACTGCTGTGGAGAGGATATTGTTCTGTGCATTCGAGTGAGATAAATTGCTCATGTAAGCAGATGAACTGCCCAGAATGCAGTTAGATGAACAACCGCAAAGCATCAGGGGGAGAAAAAAATATATTAATATATATGCACGAGTACATACTATACATACGTACACACGGTGGTTGTGTCTAAACAAACAAACCAACGGTATAAAGAACTGAGGCATTTAGTAAGATGATTAGCAAAATACATTCCACTTTTGTTGATATCACTGATACATTTTAGATAGAATTGTTATGTGTGTTTGAATGACGATGTAGAGATAGACAGAAAAGAAAGAAAACAGGGCTAGGAAGAGAAGAACTGTTGTGATAGTAATAAATCTAGGTTATAATATAATATATCCAGGGCATATTATACTCAGGTTTCTTATTAGCTTGTGTTGCTACCTAAGCAGGTCCATTCTAGTGTGATTGGACCCAGTGCATTAGGAATACAGTGCCACTGACGGTACCTGGAGTTACTGCCTGTGGCCCTAAGTAGCAGCCAGTATGAATTTCTCTCAATAGCAAGAAGTATAGAGGATAATAATTTGCAAATTCAAGGGGATAATTTTGGCATGGTAGGTGCCAGACATGGCTTCGTCCCCTTCATCTTTATTAATAGGGCTCCAGGTTTATTCAGAGAGCAAATGCCCAGGAATAATACTTAAATGCCCAGAGCTCTTTGCAGCCCAGAGTAGCCACATGACTCTTTCTGACCAATGAGATGAAAATGGAAGTTTACCTGAACAACAGGCTATGTATTTTTTCGTGTTAAAAAGGAAGATTTGGCTGGCTATCCACTGCCTTTTCCTCTTCTTCCTCTATGGAGCGGGATTCAATGTTAAAGTTAGGGGAGCAGAGGATTAGGAGAAACTTGGGTCATGATGACTTTCCCAAGCACGTGTCCCATCCCTGTATTCCCTACCTTCAGATTCTGATTAATGCGAGAACAAATAAAACCCCTGTTTGGTTAAGCCACCATAGTTAGATTTTTGTTATATGCCACTGTACAAGAGCCTACGGACACAGCAACCAGTGAGCTATTGTGAGCAGGTGTTTCTTATTATCTTATAACTCGGTACTCTTAACAGTGGAGATAATTTTGGGCAATATAAAATTACACGGTTAGAAAAGTATTTTCCAATTATCTTTCTGTCTTGATTACTTTAAGGAGAAAAGCCTCAGTTTAGTGCTAGTATGTCTTAAACAGCTCTCTAAAACTGGATTCCCTCCCTGCCCCGGAAAAAAAGAAACTAATATAATCTTCGGGCTCAGAGCCTTTGTTAAGCATCACCATCTAGCGAAAATCTAATAAATGTTTTGCTTCCATCCAGTTTGATTTATGGTCATCTTCTCATGTGGCACAAGGTTAATGATTTTTCATTCACAGAAATGGCATAAGGTTTCTTTATAAAATAAATTTAAATAAAACTGTGAATTGATTTAAAGAAAAATACTTTTTTAAATTTCCGAATATTATGGGGGTATAAACACCTTGGTTGCCTATATTGCCTTTGCAGTGCCCAAGTCAGAGCTACAAGCATGCCCATCCCCCAGACAGGGTGCTCTGCACTTATTAGTTGTGAATTTACCTGTCCCCTCCACCCTCTCCCACTTGCCTGACACAGGATGAATGTTACTTCCATGTGTGCACATAAATGTTGATCAATTAGTACCAACTTGATGGTGAGTACATGTGGTGCTTGCTATTCCATTTTTGTGACATTTTGCTTTGAAGAATGGGCTCTAGCTTCATCCAGGATAATGCAAGGAAAAATACTAAGTAAATAAAAGCAAAAATGGTACAGATAAGAAAATTTATCTAAAGAAGGACAATAGTATATAGATGGCTAAAATTGGGTGAATTGAGTCCTAGGTATATTAAATTCTGCTATCAGAATAATTCCAGACTCACTAATACTTAGAGGTCATATTCTGTTTGCCATTTTAAAGAAACCTTGACAAAATTTAGCTTGTTGGTCAAATAGCCTCAGTATTCAGTGTTCACTAAGTTAGGAAAACCTGTATGCAAATTTTTTCCCATGTCATTTGCGAATGTAAAGAGAATGCTTCAGGCCTATTTTCCTGTCATCTAGACCAGGGATGGGAACCTTTTCATGTTTGAAGGCTGCATTAATTTATCTGTAATCAATTAACGCCACATTCAAGAAACTTCAATTAGATACACTTAAAAATGGACATTATTTTGTAAAAATCTAACTATTATGTACTTAATAATTTCAACAAATGAAAACCATTTGTTAATTTTAAAGTTAACTAACCTTTTAATGACTTTGCTGTGTCTGCTTTTTGTCAAAAAGAATTTGAATATTTGGTTGTAGCATGGAGGTCCACAATTTCAGTTGATCCTCTAGATGGGTATCAAGAGCGCTATCAAATCAAGTCATTTTGATTTGACATGACATAACACAGAAATGCTATATTCTTATAGAAATCTTCTTTCAATGATTCACATTGCTGATTCTGTTCATAAAATTTAACTATCTGTTCTTGCAGAGAGAAAATTTTGGCTAACACCTGTCCCTATGACAGCCAACCCACTTTAGAATGATACAGCAAATCCATACTGAATACCTCATTGTTCAACTTTAGCATGTTACAAAACCAATGATGTCATGATTCATTTGCATGAATATAGTTAAAAATACTTATATCTTGTTTCAAAGTGTCCCTTAAAATAGTTGCTTTAGCACAGAGATTTTGCTGATGCAAGATATAATGAAAACAAAGAGCATCTGGGTCTGTTAATACTTTTTTAATCTGTGCAATAAGCCCTTCATGTTTTCCTGTCATGGAAGGTGCACCATCTGAACATACACTTGCTAAATTTAGGAAATTCAGTCCAACTTTACTGCATCTATCTTGAAAGTTGTTGAAGCTATCCATTCCTGTGTTCTGTTTGTAAGAGTGCCCAAAGTGAGTAACTCTTCATAGCAAAGAAAATCTTCTGTTACGACCTGAATGAAATAAAAGCTGTGCTGAGTCAGTAGTATCAGTTGATTCATCAAAAGCAATTGAATAATACGTATTTTCCTTTTGAAGTATTGTATGAAGCTGTTCTGTTAAGTTGAAGGCTAATTCATGCTGCTAATCAGTTATAGTTCTCCTTAAAAGGGACAGTTGTTTGCACTTTGAACATTATCAGGGTCTGAGCATCCTACAACTTTGACAATGCATTTTTTCACAATTTCTACATCACTGAATTGCTTCCCTTTTCTCTCGAGTATCTAAGCAACTTTGTAAGTTACTTCAGTGGCATTATTTCCAGGTTTTATTGCTGCTTGAAAGAATTGTCTTTTTTTTTGGTTTTTCCTCTTTTAATTTCTGTGATACAACCTTTCATGCCTCTCCTTCTAATTTAAAATATTTGTGGTCCTTATGAATGTTATGATGAGCATTGAATTTCTTCAATGTTGATATATAGCAGTATCACAAAGCAAGCAAATCATCTTATCTTTAGCAGAAACAAGATAATATTGCAATTCCCAATCTTCATTAAAAAATCTGTTTTCTTCCTTCACCATTCTCTTGGTCTTCTTTGACATGATGGGCTGTTAAGCAGACAGAATTAAAAAATATGGTCCAGCTGTGAAGCTACTCACAAATTCCACTTCAAACAGAAACACAGTGCACCATTGTCAAAAGCTGATAACTGACTGGCGTACTTCACCCCCATAAACTCTCACCAACCAGCCTCATGTGGTAGTGGCGCCAGTAAGGCAGGGAAAGTTAGAACTAAATCATGAGCATAGCAGCCATCAATTTATACCTCATGGCTTACTAATGTTCTGATTGTGCTGTTCAATCTGGGAGGATTATTTCATTGAAACTTATTTTACTGTTTGGTACTTTAAATTTGTTCCTTTTAAAAATAAAATAAAATATGAAAGACAAAAAAAAGTATTAATAAAACCAAAAAGGATTTGTTCTGTAAAATTTGGATTCAGTCAAAGTGCCACACTTAAGGACCTAGACGGCCACCAGTGGCCTTAAGGCCATAGGTTCCCCAACCTGATCTAAACTCAGTTACCAAAGTTTCAGTCCAGATTTCATCCTTTGTCATCCTAAAAAATATTCCATATATTGTATATCAGATGATCAATCAATATTTGTAATTTTTGATTTATTGCAGAGAAGGAAAGCTACAGAAATGTTCTGTTGAGCTAAAATTGCAGCTTTATCATCTAGAATCAGGTGTTCAATAACTTGAACGTTATTAAAACTTGATAGTGAATGCTGAATATCATCACAGAAAACTCTCTCACTGGGGATCTCTTTATTTGTTTTCAGCTACAGGTTTAGCTGCTCACACAGATAGTGGCTGTTGCCAAGTTCCCCTTGCTTGAGAAATTTGGGGTTTCAGTTATTGAGTATAATATTTGGAAAAGAAATCAGAGCAAAAGTCAAATTGTGTGGGAGAATTCAAATACCAAATCTCTGCTATTGTGGAAAGGGAAAGCTTAAAATAGTAAGTTACAAATTCTCTGATTTTAAAGTTTTACCAAATCTCCTTTGCATTCATTGCAATGTCCATATAATTATGAGAGCAAATTTCACATTAGAAGTCTCAAACAGACTGGAAAATTGTCCACTGATTACAAACAATTTGAAGAATTTTATAAAAAATGCTTTCTTCATATATATGTTATGTAGTTCTTCCTGTTGGTAATTCTAGTCATTTCACCTTATAAATAAATGCATGAAAGTCCATAGTAGAGTCATAGTTATGGAGTGATAACGGGTTGCTGTATAAGGAAAGAATATAAGAAAACAACACAAAAGATCAGGGACGACTGCTGGAAATGGGGCTTGAGTCTGAGACAGGCATGTCCTCCCACAAAATGGGGCCGGTATAGAGAGTGGTTGGAGAATCAATGGGGCTAGTGCAGGAGCCAGGAGCACAGGCAGGACTCGGGCTTTTACATGGCTTCAGAGCCTCATGCAAAAGGACACAATGGAGGACTCCCTGGGGGTTGGCACCCAGATTCTGCCTTAATTCTAAAATATTGTCATAGGTATATTCAGTTGGGTGAAGATTGTGTAATAAACAGGGGAATACAGAAATGCCAGGACCTGCCCCACCTAGGGTTCCCAGCCCCTCAGTCCCGTGACACACTGAATGTTAGATTGCAACACTGTGGGTGGGGAAGAGCTCTTGGGCTGTAGACTGAGTCCCACAATTTCTGGCTTGGTCAATATATTCCAGGATAGAGTGTATTCCTGAGCTATTCTGGGTCAGTCCCGCACAGCATGACCTCATCTTCACCTCACTTTAAAGTCAATTGGTAGGATCTATAACAACTGGGAGTTTGGACATAGGTATCTGAGAGATAGGTAGCTGATATAGTGGTAAAGGGCAATCACTGTCCTAGGGAAGAACACAGCTCAGAACAAAGCACCGCTAGAATCCATGAAGGGAATGGAGTGTGGGCTCGGGGAGAAGCATGAACAAGAACAACAATGCCTAATGAGTTTCTGCTCCTGGAGGCAACTGATCTTGTCTCACCGAGGATTGGAGTGACTCCTAGTCTAGGGTGCCTTAAAAGTAAGATACAGGTTGGAATACTGCCTCTTTTGTACATAAAACTCGCTGTCTATTTACAGATAATATTGCCCTGCTGCATCTGAAACTGTTATAAAGTAACAATATAATTCAAACTTGGTTGGGTGTGCTTGTGTGAGCATGCACGTGAGTTTTAAAAGAGATATAATACATATGAATAGATGAGAACAGCAGGTTTTTAAAACCTTTATATTACATAAAAGAGTCATTGCTGAGTAAATGTGCTACTGCTGACTGTTAGGATGCAGAGCTAGTGTTGAATATTTAAGCAATAATTGACACTGCCTTCAAAGCAATGAATGGCTCCCATGTTGAGACCACACATTGCCGTGTTTACTTAGAGGCTGAGTTGATGATAGGCTTTGTATTACATCCAGGAAAGAAATGAGAGTATCTGAGAGATGTTTCATACTAATATTATTGTTAATGCTGAGAGAGACACTAGTTTCTGATGTGAACTTTGCAAATTTTGAGCTCTTCTTAAGCAAGTAAAATCATAAGGTTTGATTGAATGATTTGATTAGCACTAATCAAATATATTTAGGAACTAATTCATAATATAGAAATGTTTCAGATACATTTTATAGGTAAGGGGTATGCGATAGGTAAGGAGGAAGTGCAATTTTTCTTTTTCATTTTCTTTTTGTATTTGAAGGAGAATGTCCTGACATTCACACAGGATCTGCCTATGTGTGCTGTTCCTTTCAAATTACAATTCATAATTTTTTGTCTATAAAATAATTGCTCATTTTTTAAAGTCAAGTTTTATGTACCAGGAAATATGACCATATCGATTCTATCTTTCTGTTATCTCAGTGTTTTATTTTGATTCTGAAGCTAGGTCCAAGAAGCCATGAAAACATGGCTGTTCAGAAAAATGTAGGAAACTTTTGGCTGGGGGAGGTGGATAGGACTTCATAGTCAAGAGAAAAGACTGGACATTCTTACCTGTCTGTTGGACAGATTTCCAACTGTAATTTAGTCTGTTCACTATATTTGAGTTTTCTACCCACTCTATGTAGCAGAATTCAATGCTATAATATACCAAATCTTTAAGTTCAAAAATGTTAAAATATAATCAAGGTTTGGTCAATCTAATGTGATAAAAACTAATGCATAGCAACTAGTCAGTAAGTAAAAAATCAACATAAATTGTATATATTTTAAAGCAAGTCAGAGGTAAAGTGTGATCCATAGACATTGCAAGGTAAAAAGGTAACTCCAAAGACTGACTGCTTTCTACATTTCGTATGCATGAACTACCAAAAACCAGTGGAGCAGAACTTAAGATTCAACTTTAGATGGATCTATGGTGAGAATAAAGTATGAAAATCTGTGCTTGGAATATTCTTAGAGAGCTCATTGACCCTCACACTTCTCCTGAAGATGTAATTTATTGGGTGTTGTGAATATAATCCATCTAAAGCTCTGAAGTGCATCACCTATCTTTCTGTAACTCAATTTGGGCAGCTCACTCTCTCTGCTGAGACCTCGAAGATCCTTTTAAGCCTCTGTCATTCTCAGAACACGAGGGTATTTCACATCTTCTTTCAAATGGCCATATCTATTTTAGGTGCAGCTCTATCTTTCTATGCAGAGCTTCTCGTAGGCAAATAGAAGTTAAGTGGGCTTCTTTGGAACAGATTCATTTTTCTAAGGTTTTTATATCCATGACATTAACATGAAAATATAATCTGTATCTAAAATGCCCTATTATTCATTCTTGGATAGGATGAGAGAACATAGTTTTGTATTTATTCCAAGGCAGTCAAATATCAAACTAGTGGCAAGTAGCGGAACTGGGACTGCTACAACTTGTGATAATCCAACAAAAGATATCTTAACGAAGAGCTACCTAGCCTCCAATTTTTAATAACTTCCCGTAAAGAAAATGTGAAAACTATAATATTAATCAAAAAGTTCCAGAGGTCAGTGGTTTTAGTTTAGACCAGTCGTCTCTCTCTAACCTTTACTCTCTCTCCTGCACCGTGTCGTGATGTCTTTACCAAGCAGTTCCACTTTCCCATGAACCTCAGAATGGTGTTTTCTACAAAGACTACTGAATCCTCCCATTTCCACCTCTGTCACACATCTATGCCTGTTTCCTTTTCCCTGACTCCTATTGGTCTCCTGTCATGTGCAAATTTCGAGTTGCCTTAACATGATAGAACTCTACAGGTAAAGCCTTCCCCTAAACTTCCCCGAGAAGGTGTAGGATAAATTGGTCTAAGGCTCACATGGCTATGTAGATAATCAAATTTTGCCACTTTTATGGGAAGTGCCCATCTTCACAGGACTGCCTTCCACTTACTGTCCCTTTGGCACAGAAACCACTCCCCAGGATTATAGCGTGCATGCCGCAAGTTCATTCACAAGGTTCTTGGTTTGAGAAAGTATGGTTTCCTCTTAAATTTTCTCCTCTGTTTCCAGGGAGTTAATACCTGAAAATGACCTTTTCTAAACATCAAACATTCAAATAATCTCCATTCTTTCATTCATTTACTTATTCCCCAGGGTAAGAGGTGGGGTGTTATTATAGAGAAGGGGGATCTGCTGCTTCATTGGCTTCCAGAAGAAAATAAAAGAAACAAATAATTTGCTGATTGTAGGAAAAGGACTCGAAATCTGTGACTTCCAAGTGAAGCATTTATTCGACTAACCCCTTGCCAGTGGTGCATTTCCTAGCCACCCTCAACTGCAGTCCCAATGATGCCTTTCCGCTGCAGGGCAGCCTCATGCAGTTCCTACCCCAGTCCTAACCTGGGAGGATGCTCACCAAAACCGGAAATCCAGACAGCAAGTGAAGCCTTCAATTAGCAGTGTTCAAAATCTCTGACATCAGGGCTGCCTGGAGTAAACTCTGTGCACCTCTGGATCAGCTGAGCTGCTATCAGCCATTCACATGCCTCCCAGACTGATCTTGACAATGTTAGACTGTGGCCTTGAGAAAGCCCCTTAATATTTCAATCATTTTGGGCCTCATATCTAATAGCAACACAGTGTGTCCTAGCTCCTAAAAAACGATTGTTTCTTGTTTACATTTAAGCTGCTGAATGTGCGGTAATTTGTTACACAATTAAAAATTAACACAGAAGGACACAAATTTACATTTTCCAGTTATGCAAATAATCATGTGTAGGAAATTGAGTTAGCTGGAACCTAGTGATGTTCTAGCAGCCCTTCTAGATCTCCATTTGGAAAGATTCTTTCTGGCCAGACTCAAACGTTTCATTCGGACCTCAGAGAAGACAAAATCCAGAAGAAGCTGAGCTAGGAAATTCCTGCAGTTTTTTACCTAGAGAGGTTGTACTAAATAAAGTCTATGGTTCTTTCTAATGCAAATATGATAGGATGATATTGTCTGAATTATGAAATTTGTGTAGTTAATACCATTTTGACTTAACTGCAAGTATTCAAAAATAACAAAATAGAAAAATTTGGAACGTGAGCATAGAGCGTAGGGAATTAATATTTATTTAGTGCTGATTGTGTGCAAGGTAGTGTGTTTACTATATACGCTAATTTATTTAATCTCTACAATATCCTATGCCGCAGTCCCCAACATTTTTGGCACCAGGGACCAGTTTCATGGAAGAGAATTTTTCCACGGATGGGGGTGAGGCAGAGCTCAGGTGGTGATACGTGGCCCTATTTTCCTAACAGTCCACAGAGGGGTACCGGGCTGCAGTCTGGGGGTTGGGGACTGCAGTCCTATAGAATAGATGCTATTGTTATCTTCATTTATAGATGGGGAAACAAATGTTTAAATATATTACATAAACTGCTCAGCATCTTCCAGCCAGTAAAATGTAAAGCCAGGATTCAAATCCAGAGCTGTCTGATTTCAAAGTACAGATATTTTCATTACTTCTGTGAAAATTTATAAAATGTGTAGAATAGACTTAAAATGTAATATTCTGAAAAAGCTCTTTCTCAGGAAAGAATGTTCTATTCCCACTTTAATATGTCCTGGTTTGTAAATTTATGCAGTGAGATGGAAGAATCTGAAAACACTAGAAGTAATTTTACATGATTTTATTTTTTCATAGTTCAATTCATTCCTAAATTTTTTTTTTGCTTACTTTTTTTCCCTTAGTTCCTACAAATATGAACATTTGTAAAATCTCTGGGTACATATCAAACCATGTATTATTATTAATGTTTTTCAAAATATTCTAATGTTTGAAATAACTTCTTTTTAGGAAAAAGTAAATATTTTCTCTTATTTCTTTCCTAGGCTTAGTGAAATATTTGGGGTTTTATCAGCAAGTTATCTTTTTATTCTTTTTTTATTGCAGAGTT
>RJWJ010024330.1:0-24956 GCA_004363605.1 Indri indri | reverse complement strand
GGGCCAGGTGAGCAGTGGGGTGGTGCTCGGCACTGTGACGTGGTGGGGACGGGGCTCAGCCTCCGACCTGCCGACCAGCCCAGCCCCAGCGTCCGCACCCTGCAGGAGGGGCCGTGCTGAGGGTTCTGATGTTCGAAATCGGGGAGCACTTGCTTCAGAGGGGGTTTCCCACAGGGGCAGGCTGGACCTGCTGACTACCGCCGCGTTCCCTCAGTGGTGGGGAGGCAGCTGCTGCCTGAGCCCAGGCATCCCCAGGTGTCCCCAGGGTCCCCAGCTGTCCCCCTGCCACTGTAGACTCCGTTGTCCGTAAGCACAACACAAAAGCAAGGTGACCTCCAAACCCTTTTCTGTGCCTGGGCTGAAGGTGGGGGTCAGAGGTCCCCCCCATGTGGACTCAGGCACCCCAGGAGTGAGGGGCTGAGGGGCACCTCTGGGTGAGCAGGTGGGACCCTGGCCGGCCCCACACCTCAGTGTCCGCACGGCCTCTGGGCATCCTGGTGCCTGACCCTTGGGCCTCAGTTTCCCTGTGGTGGGTGGGGCCTCTCCCTGCCCCTCCCCAGCCAGCTTCGGTGGGTGGGGGGAGCAAAGCCACGGAATCGGCTGGCTGACCCTCCAGAGGCCACCCTGGTCACCCTGGCCCGCGAGCATCTCGGCCCAGGCTGGGAAACACTTTTCCTCTGTAGCCGGGACGTCTGAAAAAGCTTCAGGCCATCGGCTGGTACCTGGATGAGAAGAACCTGGCTCAGGTGTCCACGAACCTCCTGGACTTTGAGGTCACGGCGCTGCACACGGTCTACGAGGAGACCTGCAGAGAGGCGCAGGTGAGCAGGGCAGCCCCACTGCAGGGGGTGCAGGGCTGTCCGGGCACAAGTTCCAGCCCCAGCCCGGCCACCCGCGTTGACGCCGCCTGTCCCCGGCAGGAGCTGAGCCTCCCCGTGGTGGGCTCGCAGCTGGTGGGCCTGGTGCCCCTGAAGGCCTTGCTGGACGCGGCCGCCTTCTACTGCGGCAGGGAGAACCTCTTCGTCCTGGAGGAGGAGCAGCGCGTCAGGCTGGTGGGCCGGGCTCCCGAGGGGGTCCGGGCGCGCGGCGGCGGGGGTGGGGAAGCGCTGTGTTTCGGGAGCGGGTCTGGGTGCCCGGGCTCGCGCCCAGCCCGGACCCCACGCGCGGCCGGGCCTCCCCCCCCTCCTCTCCTTGCTCCTTTGTCTTACTGGCTTGTGTTTGGAAGTTGAGATTTTCAATGTTTATTTTAATTTTGGGGACCTTATTGAGGTTTTCTTGGTGAACTGTATGTTCACTTCTAAAAATTCCACGGAGAGGACAGGACACCCTTCTGCCGGGTCTCCCTCCAGGACCAGCCATGCTCCCGTGGAAGTACGAGGGCCTCCTCCGTCGGGGCTCCTTGCACCCCCGGGACTGAGGGTTTACGGATCCGAGTGCGTCCGTCTGGGGCACTTAGATCCTTGTCCGCAGACCGGCTCTCATAGAAGGTGGTTCTGTTTGTCTCGGGGACCCCTGTGCCTCGAATGACCCCACGCCCAGGCGCCTGTCTGGCCCCAGGTTCCTGCGCTGGGCGTGGCTGCGTTTGCAGAGGTGTCCTCTGTCCTTCCACGCAAGGCCTTTCTGAGGCACTTCATAGATATTTTTCTGGACCATTTGGAAGTGGATGGAAGACACCGTACTCGTAATTTGTTTAGGGTGTATTCGTTTTGTTTTGTTTTTTGAGACGGGGTCTCGCCGTGTTGCCCAGACTGGACTTGAGCTCCTGGGCTCAAGCGATCATCCCGTCTCAGCCTCCCAGTAGCTGGGACTACGGGCATGAGCCACCGTGCCCTGCGCATTCAGGGTGTGTTTCTTAAGAACAAGGATATTCTCTTACATAACTACAGTACAATTATCAGAACTAGGAAACTCAACATTAATATAATTTAGTTTCTAATAATCTTCAGACCATCACCAAAGTGCATCAATGTCCGAATAAGTTCCGTCATAGATATTTATGCTCCGATCCACGACGCAATTCTCAGGACGCAGCCCATTGAGTTATGTCTTTTATCTCCTTTAACCTGGAACGGTTCCTCAGTCTTCTTTGTCCTTCATTGACCTTCACATGCTTTAACAGTACAGGCTAGTTGTTTTGTACAATGTCCCTCAGCAGGGACTGGTCTAGTGTTGCTTGTGGCTAGATGTGGTCAAGCATTTTTGGCAGGAATAGCGCCGGTGACGGCGTGTCCACAGGGCACGGGGCATGACAATGCCCACTCTGGCAGGGTGGTGCCCTCATCCAGGGCTATTCACTCTTTCCCTTTTGCAGTTAATAAATGCTCTGTGGGAGGAACTTTAGGGTATTTAAGGTATTTAACAGGTGGATAAATAGCTGCTTATCTATTGAAACTGCAGCCACAGTTTCAGCAGCCGGTGACAATTTTCTAACTTCGTCCCTTCTCCGTAAGAAGCTCTCACTTCTCCCACATTGACTTATATATTATTAACGTGTTTGCTGCTCTTTTCTATTTTTCAACATATCATTTTATATTTTTTTCCTGAACGTTCTTACGTCTGCAGTCTTTGAAGATCTGGTTTTGCAAATCGCTGTTTCTGCTGACTCTCACGGTGACTTGTGTCCTCGTTTGTGTTGTGATGTTTGATCGTGACTGTACGGCCTTTGCAGTTTTATCGGTGGTAATTCTTGGGCACCTAGGTTTACGTTTCCTCCTCCAAAGTTTACGTCAGGTGCTGGGGGACAGCCCCACGCAGGAGCACTGGAAACCGGGCTTTTTGCTCAGAGCTTTGGCACTCTGCAGGTGGCTCTCGGCTTGGATTAAGAATTCCCAGGAGACATTCTTTTTCCTGCTTCATCCAAAGGGAAGGCAGGGACTGGGAAGTGTCCCAGTTATTTCCTCTGGTGGGTAGTTTTTCTAATTCACCCTTGGGGAGTCACCTTCGGTCTGGCCCCCTCTTCGAGGTCATGATCCACGCGCGAGGGGCTGCCGGGGCGAGGGGGGAGGTCTCAGCTGTCCCCAGGCGAACCCAGCTTCAGGCCAGCAGGCCTTTCCGGACTCACCTTGCTGGTCATTCCTGGCCTCGAATGATTTCCTTTACTTTCTGCCAACTTAGCCATGAATTTAAATTCATTTAAAAAATTCTACTTACCTTTCTGAGTTTTCTGCCCGGGGGGCTTCGACTTACTGCCTGCTGATTCCGCAGCCTCATTCCGGCACCTTCGCCTCCTGCGTGGTCTGGTCCCCAGCGGGACCCTCACCTTCTCCCTGCCACAGACGGCCCGCATGGCTGGCGGGAGGCCTGTGGTACAGGCGTTCTGAATGGCTTTTGGCAGAATGGATTCTAATCTTAAATGGGATTGTTACAACTTTATTTTGACTTTAGGTAAAATTCACTTTTCCTCACATTCAAGTTTTAGGTTTAGGTGAATCTGGGCTGTCCCCAGACTCTAAGAACTGGAGAGACATTGACACCCAAACAATTAAAATCTTGTCCAAAGAGGCCATTGGCCTCTTTCAGTGACGGGCGAGGGTGGCGTGTCCTGTGGGACAAGGATGGGGGACACGCGTGGGTAGCTCCTGTCTCTGGGCCTCAGTTTCCCCAAGGGCTAACTGGGGGAGGGGTGCCTGCGCCTGCCAGGCTGGGCAAGGGAGCCAGGGGCAAACTCCCCAAAAGGCCGAGCCTGCCCAGGCAGGGCAGTCCCTGTGGGCTGAGGAGGGACCTTCCTCCGTGGCTGGTGGGCTGAGGCCGTGTCTCCCCACCCCCTTTCCAGGTGGTGAACCGGCTGGGCCTGGACTCCCTGTCCCCCTTCTGCCCTGAGGAGCGGGTCATCGAGTGAGCCCCCGCCCCTCCCCTGCCCTGCCCCCTCCACCCCTCCTTCCCTCCCACGCACCCCTCCTCCCGCCTCGACGCCCCCAAGCCTGGCTCGGTCCTCTCTGAGCGGATGCCTTGTGCCAAGTCTGGGTCTGGGGGACTGGGGGGGCGGGGCCCGCAGCGAAACCCCGGCCAGGCCTCTGCCGCCCTCCTTGAGCTCCTGGGGGGCACCGCCCGCCCGCGGCCCGCTCTGCCCCCAGCGGTGAGCCTAGGAGGACCCCTGTGACCGGGCTGCTAGGCCACCCCGACCCCCGCAGGTACCTGGTCCCCGACCGGCGGCCGGAGCGCAGCCTGGTGGACAAGTCCCTGTGCGCCTTCGTCCGCGGGGTGGGCGCGCGCTCCGCGGTCCCCGGGGGCGGCTCCGTGGCGGCGGCGGCTGCGGCCATGGTGAGCTGGGGCGGAGGGAGGGCGCTGGCGGGGGGGCGCGACAGGACCCCACCGCGGTGGGACCCCAGGGCACGACCCCACTGCGGGACTCCTATGCGTGGGGCCCCACTGCAGGAAGACGCAGCGGGGAGTCCCCTCTGCTGTTGCCGGGGCGCGGGGTACCTGGGCAGCCCGAGCGCCCGGCCGGGTCCCCGCAGCCCCACAGCTCGCCCCTCGCCCAGGGCGCGGCGCTGGCCTCCATGGTCGGCCTGATGACCTATGGGCGCCGCCAGTTCGAGCACCTGGACGCGGCCATGCGGCGCCTGATCCCGCCCCTCCACGCCGCTGCCGCTGAGCTGACCGCGCTGGTGGACGCCGACGCCCAGGCCTTTGCCTCCTACCTGGTGAGCGCGACGTCCTGCGAGGGCTCCCCCCGACCCGGGCACACCCTGCGGACAGCGACTCCCTGCCCGGGCTTGAGTGGACGTGGGGCTGCCTGAGCACCGGTGGCTGGAGACCAGGTGGCTGTGGGGCACCTGGCCGCCGTTTGGGCCCCAGACAGTCGGCACAGCCCCTCTTTGGGCCATGGGGACCGGCACTCAGGCTGGGCAGGGGCTGGGCCCAGACAGTGGGCCCCTCCCAGCAGCCTGGCTCCATCCGCCCTGCAAGTTCCATGGAGGGGTCAACGGGAACCTCAGAGGAAGGAGGAAAAGCTGGTGATGAGTGGTCTTGGAGAGGGCAGAGAAGACGGTTCAGCCATAAAACAAAACAGGAGGTTGGGAACGGAAAACACACCCAAAAGAACCAGCTCAGGGTCAGCCCCAGGGCGCCCAGCAGGGAGCTGCATCCAGCCCAGGGCAGGGCAGGTGCACAGAGGCCCCGAGGGGCAGAAAGCCCAGCTGTGTCCGAGGGTCTGAGAGAGGGGGTGTGGGAGAGACAGAGAGACAGAGACAGAGAGATGGAGAGAGACAGAGAGACGGAGAGAGACAGAGAGCTAGTGGTGTGCGCTGGAGCTGGGACCCAGGAGCAGGGGCCGAGGGGGCCCCTCCTGCGTCTGAAGCTGGTGTAGACGTGACAGCTCTGCAGACCAGACGCGGACTCGAAGGCAGGAGGCTTCGGGGACTGGAGCCGTCTCTCCCGCAAGGCCGCCTTTGTGGGCTGTGCCCCACACGCTCCACACGAGAGGACAGCCCCGACGGTGATGGCGGGCCCCTCTGAGTGACGGTGACACCCAGAGTGACCACCGGAGCTGCAGCCCGGTCCTGTTCGGAGGGTGTAGATATTTACCACCCTTTTTCAGTCTTGTTTTAAAGTTTGTTTCATTTATTGCTGTTTAAAATAGGTAAATCTTTCAGGAGGCTCAGCATTCAGACAGGCAGGAGTCTGCGCCCCGTGTCTGGCCCCCGCGCCCTGCGCAGCGTCTGTTTCCCGCCTGGAACGGTCACGACACGGGCTCTGTCCTTTCTCACGTAGATGGCGGCAGACGGACTCGCGCTTTGCTCTTGCGTTTTCATACGTGTAACAGCAGTTTTTATTTCCTTCCTAGTGAGCTATCCGGTGAAGACTTTTTGCCCTTTTCTCTCAGGTTTCTCTTAGGGCTTTTCCTCACGGCTTTGCTGAACTTCTTCATGCAGGGAGAGTCAGGCCTTGTTCTCCGTGTTCTGGGTTCAGTTTTTCCTGAGTTTGTTGTTTTTCTTTGGACGTTGCTTGTGGTGGCTTCTGACAACGAGAACGTTTCGTGTTTATGGCGTTGAATGTATCAGTCTTTCGTTTTGTCTTCTCTCTCTCGTGCCACAGTTTAAAGGGCCTCCCCAGGCCGAGGTTGCGTGTTCTGGACTTCCGTGGTCTGGGGGACGTTAGACTTGCAGAGGCACCGAAAGCGAAGCATCAGTTTCAATATAAATATTGAAAATTTAGGGACAATCCTAAATTTAGAAATTTTCAAAGAAATAAGATAAATAATTAGAAAACAAGTAGGGGGTTTGAAAAGTACGTAAATGAAGATTTAATCGAAAGGCAGGGAAGAAAAATAAAAATGAACAGAGAAGATGTATGGTTTAGAGAAAACAAACAAAACGGCGAGATAAAAGCCACATATCAATAATCACACACAAGCGTGAGCGAGGAAATGCTGACGCAGCCTGTACTCCTGTGAGCGGCAAGGAGGGGGCCTTCTGGAACATTCTTGTCTTGCACCGAATACATAAGTAATTTCCAGATGGAACGAAAAGCTAGAGCTGTGTTGCTCCCTCACCAAAACAACGAACCTCACGATACGTCACAGAGAACAAAACTCACCGAGGTGAGCGGTCACGCGGCCGCGCGAGAGGCGCACTTGGCTGAGATCTGCGCAGTCGCGCCCCGGCCGGGTCTGCCCTGCCCGCGACGGCCATCCCAAGGTCGCACGCAGCTGCTACAAATCCACACGTCCACGTGCAGAGGACACGAGAGAGGGTGCGCAGCCGCAGAGACGCAGTCAGGAAGACCCCCGCTCGTTGTCGGAGCTGCGGGGTGTTTCTGCCCATCAGCTGCAGTTGTCAGAACGGGGGATGGAGCCAGTTCTGGTCGGGCTCTGGGCTCATCTTCTCTCTTCCATGGCTGAGGGAAGCATCCATTGATGACAACTTTTCAGCACAGATTTGGCTGAATCTTCCAGAACGAGAACAGGCACATCCCCCCACCGTCCCCCTGGCCCTGTCCTGTAGATGGCTGGGGTGGGTGCCGGCTGCAGGTGTGACGAGGTGGCCGGGTGTGCAGACCCGGCGGGGTCTCCACCAGAGACCTGGGGGACGAGGTTGCCGGCGTTACTTTCAAAGCGACATTTGCGCAAGAGGAGCCTGGTGCTGTTGGGGAGGCTGCCCGAGCACTTCTCTCCTGCAGGTTGTGAGGATTCAAAGCACCTCCCAGACCCTCGGTCTCCTCTGGAAACAAGGGCCCCCAAGGGCTCTGCCTGCCTCCTCCCCACGCCCCCACCCAGTCTCTGACCGCCGGTGCAGCCCCCGTGCCCCCGCCAGCTGCACGAGGGCTGCAGACCCCGGGTCCCAGTTGTAGCTCCGTCCCGTTCCCCAAGGCACATCCGCGTTGGGCCTGTGGCCCTTCGACCGGGCGGCCAAGTGGGCAGCGCCAACCGGGGGCAGTGAATGGGCCCCGCGCCCATCCAGGCCCTCTCGCGTGGCCTGGGACACAGTCCTCACTCACGGTCACTTGTCCGGCGGCTTTCTGTGTTCTTTTCTGGCAGGAGGCGATGAAGCTTCCCAAGAGCACACCTGAGGAAATGGACAGGTGAGTCCGGCAGTGGCCGGGGGGCCTCTGTGTCTGGGGAGCAGGCGTCTGGGGTTGCGGCCGTCCAGACGCCGTGGCGGCCTCTACCATTCCAGTGCCCCGGGGCGTCTGTGGTTCCCGACCGATTTTCCCATCGTCCCATCCTCGGTTGCGTCTGCTCGGCCCTGGCTGGCGGGGCGGGTGCGGGTGCCCGGGCTCTGACCGTCACCGCCCCATCCAGGCGTGCGGCTGCCCTGCAGGAGGGGCTGAGGCAGGCGGTCTCTGTGCCCCTGGCGCTGGCGGAGACGGTGGCCTCGCTGTGGCCGGCGCTGCGGGAGCTGGCCCTGTGTGGGAACCTGGCCTGCCAGTCGGACCTGCAGGTACAGCCGGGCGGGAAGCAGCGGGAGGGAGACGACTGCTCTTTGTTGGGTGAGCCCGGCCTGGGACCTCGCCTCCCAGGCACCTCTCGGGTGGCCTTGGCCTGCTCCGCGGGGCCATCTGGTCTGAAGACCTGGTCTGAGGTTGGGCCACTGACAGGCAGAGTCCCCGACGTGCCTGCAGAGCCTGTCCTGACCACTGCGCACACTGCCCAGCCCAAGCCCCTCACACCGCCCTGGCTCTGGAAGTGCTGGGGCAGCCGGTGGACATAGATAGATGCGCGTCCCCTGACAGGGTGCCGTGACCCCGGGGCCAGGAACGGCCAGGCAGGACGCAGGACGGAGCCGTTGGGCTCTATGCCCCCTGCAGCCACCCTGAACCCCCGTGAAAGACACCTGGTCCTGAGGCCCCAGAGAAATGTCCCCTCTGTGCCCGGGAAGAGGCCCTGCGCGGCGGAAGGGATGACTGGGTCTCTGGAAGGGTGGTCCCGGTTCCTGACGTGTCAGAAAACAGCGGTGCAGCTGTGCCCAGGCCTTCTGGGAGGCCAAGCCTGCTCAGATAAGGGGGGTTTCATTTTCTAAGCTCAGTGGTGGAGAAATCGGAAGTCCCGCTGAACTGCCGGGGCTCCTCGTGTGGAGAACGGAGCCCACCGCCCCTCAGGGGCCCTGGCCCAGCCCCACCCTGACCCCTCAGAGGGACCCTGGGCTGTCCTAGTTTGCTGAGCCTCAGCGACGGGCGCCAGCGCTCCCGGGACTCTGGCCAGGCGCCACCGTCGTGAGTACCCCCCCTGGTCTTTGCAGGTGGCGGCCAAAGCCCTAGAGATGGGAGTGTTTGGTGCCTATTTCAACGTGCTCGTCAACCTCAAGGACATCACTGACGACTCGTTTAAGGACCAGGTGAGCGGGTGGCGGGCGCAGCGCCCGGGGCGTGGGTTCCCAGATGTGGGGCAGCGGGTGGGCGGCACAGGCTGAGGTGCTGCGTGGCGGGTGCAGGGTGGTGACCAGGACACCCCACGTGTCTGTCAGGTCCGCCAGCGCATTTCCAGCCTCCTGCAGGAAGCCAAGACCCAGGCTGCGCTGGTGCTGGACTGCCTGGAGGCCCGGCGGGAGTGACGCCGTGGGAGGCCCCACGCGGCGGGGTGGGAGCGCGGCTGTCCTCAGTCCTTAGGACACGGCTTGTCGGCTTGTCTGTGTGGGGCCCAGAGGGCAGACGAGGTGGCTGACAGGGTGGGGCGGGGCCTGTCCCGACTGGAGGTGCTGGCGGGGCTGGGCGCTCCTCCGCCACCTGCGGCTGCCAGTAGCCAGTAAAGTCTCGACACAAACCTGCTGCGTAGTGTGTTTGGGGTTTGGGGGGCAGGGCTGAGACCTGAGCCCAGGGGCTCGGGGCAGGGGCTGGGACCCCGCCGTCAGCCGGCCGTGGGAGCTGGAGGGAACGGGGCCGGGCGTGCACAGACCAGCCCCAGCGCTGGGCCCCACACACGCATGGGCAGGGCCCGAGCCGGTCACAGGAGCTGCAGCACCCCGGGGTCAGTGCGGCCCTGGGGGACGTGGCCCTCAGCCCGAGGGAGGGGCTCTGGTTTGTGCCCAGACAGAGCCCCGCGGGGAGAGGCAGGACGCCCAGCGCCAGAAGGAGCCCGCGCAGGGAAGAGCCGTGAGCAGCTCCTGGGCGGGTCCCGCCTGCAGTGAGGGCGGCACCTTCCCGTCCCCCCGCCCCCCTCCGCGGGGCCTCCCCCGCCCCAGCCTGCTGCCTTCAGAGAAACTTTTCCATCGAGAAATTATTTAAAAATCACTCACCCCTGGTTACCCCACACGGGCTACTGCACGCAAACAACAAAACCAAGAAGTGTGAGTACTTAGTAGACGACAGCGCAGGACGTTAAAAGAAAATAATTTGGGGAGTATGTGCTTCTTAAAGCAGAACCCCAAATGCCTTATAGGGAAGATTTTACTGTCTGAAAATTTACAGCACTTGTTTCTGGAAAAGGACATCGTCACCCAAGGTAAAGACAAGAATCCCACTTGGAAGGAAAAACGTCCGACAGACAGAGCAGGCCGAGGGTACCAGGGTCAGTGTCAGAAGCTCCTGCGAACCACACTGAAGGGGCAAAGCGCCCGGAGAGCGCGGCCTGTGTGCGAAACCGCCCGGCCCTGGACCCGGGGGGAGGTGGCCGCGGCTGCGCAGGGCGCTGGGAGGAGGCGGATCTGACGCGGGGCCTCCGTGAAGCGCGGTGAGAAAGCTGGTCGTGGACTCACACACAGTCGGTGTCTTGTTGACAGGAACAGCTCGCGTGTGAGTGTGCACACGTGTGCATGAGCAATGCCTTGCGCACCTGTGGCGTCTGTGCCCGTCTGTGTGCGCGCTTGTGCGTGTACACGAATGCAAGGGGTGCCGTTGGCTCTGGCGGTGACCCTGGGGCATGTGGTCCAGGTCCTGGCTGCCTCTGCTCTCCTCCTCCTTGGCCCTGCCTCTGCCGCATGGCAGGTCGGTGGGGGGCACCCAGGGCTGGCTGCAGTGCCGGCCTCCCAGGCGTGCGCCACACTCCCCCTGTTGCTCCTCAGACCAGCCACAGCAGCCCTCGCACGATGGATCAGTGAGTGAGACTCAGGGCTGCGGCCACAAGTGAGGCCGCTTGCAGCTGGGCCTGGCCCCAGTGCTGGCTCCGGCTGGCGTCTCCGCCTCCCTTCTTTGGAGCCCCGAGCTGGCCCAGGCCCCTGCCCGAGGCAGAGGGCAAGGGTCATCTCTGCAGGTGTTTCCCAGGGGCGACCTGGGGGCAGGGCCGGCATGCTTGAGGCTGGAGCTTCTGGGTGGGCAGAGTCTGGCCAGCAAAGGGCTGGGTGGTCCCATGTCCCCCGCAGGATCCCTTGCCTGGGAAGGGACAGCAGCTCTGTGAGACCCAGGGGTCCTGTGGCCCTGCTGGCCCGAGGGGTGCCCCTGTGCATCTCTGCGGGAGCTGTCAAGAGCTCACAGGTTCGGGGGTGTGGCTATGCCCCCCTTGCGCGCAGTCCCCACAGGCAGTGATTGGTGGCCCCACAGAGCATGTGGGGAGGGTCCTCCCGTGCGTGCGTGCAGCCCCCGAGTTCCTGCTGTGGCCTGACCATGGCTCATGGCCTTGAGCCAGGTGTGGGTCCCCAGGCACCACGGCAGGTCCTGGGTGTGGGGCTAGCAGAGTTCTGAGGGCGCACACTGAGCACCTCGAACTCCTGGGCTCCTGGAGAGTTGGGGGCTGTGGGGTCTGGTGGGGTCCGGGGCTGCTGGGCTGGTGCAGAAACTGCCCCAGTGTGGGGCTCGGGGCCCCTCTGTTCCTCGAGGGTTGGGGACCTGGGAAGGAGCCCCTGTGATGGTCCTCCCTCCCCAGGATGCGCAGCCATGCTGGGTGTGAGCAGGTGGACTTCTGGGGCAGGAAGGGAATGGTGGTTTCTGTAGCTCTGGGGTCTTTGAGGGGGAGGTTGGCACCTGGTGAGGACCCTCTCAGAACCTCGGGGGAGCATGTCCTGCAGGCGGTGCCCAGCACCGAGAAGGAACTGTTTGCTGGTGGATGGGGCACAGAGATGCCCTGGGGGAGGGTCAGCTGGGCTGCTGGGGTCCTTCACTGTGGCCCAGTCAGGGATGCAGGTCCCAGATGCAGGTCCCAGGCCTCTTGCCCAGTGATGTTCCATCTCCAGGAACCTGGGGAGGCTCAGGGCGGCTGGAGGCAGCCCCGATGAGAGCCACTAACTCAAGGCCCAGTTTCCTCCCTGAGCCCCACTCGTGCTGAGGGCAGAGGAGACCCATGCCTCGCCCTGTCCTATTCCTGCTCCCTATCCTGGCCCCTGACCCAGCTCCCGCTGGCCCATCTCCAGTCCTCCACCCTGTCTTCTAACCGGAAATGGAGACAGGGCCTCTGGGATGCTGCAGGAAAGGCTGAAGAAGGTTCAGATGGAAACTCTTTCTTCCAGCACATTCCCTAAGAGTGCGTGGGATGAGGTGGTTGGAACGGACCATTTTTGCAAAGAGTTAATGGATTCAATTGTCCCCAAAAGGGGTGGAGTTTTGGCTGTCCCCAACTTTATGAAAAGAAGCCAATAGCAGAGGTGTGAACAGCCCAGGTGAGCCTGGAAGTGTTCCTGTGTGAGCCGTTTCCTCCTTGCTTAGCACTGTGCAGGGTGGGAGACACTGCCCACCGCTGCTCCTACACAGGGCCAAGGGCACAGCTGTGAGGGCACATGGTGCAGAGATACCGCAGAGGAAATGTTAAAGAAGCATGGGTGTGGGGACATCGGCGTGGAGACTTTGGTGTAAGGATATTGAACGTGCGGATGTCGGTGTGGAGCATGCTGGTGCAGGGACGCTGGTGAGAACATGGTGAGGGGACATTGGTAAGAGGATGTTGGTGAGGGGACAATGGCTTGGAGAATATTGGTGAGGGGACATTGGTGAGGGGAATGTTGGTGAGGGGATGTTGATGGGGCAACATTGGTGAGGGGATGGCGGTATGGAGACCTGGGTATGGGGACATTGGTGAGGGGACTGTTGGTGAGGGGGCAGTGAGGGGACATTGTTTTGGGTATGTTGGTGAGGGGGCGTTGGTTGGGTTCCTTGGTTCAGGGAAGTTGGTGTGGGGATGTTTGTGAGAAGACATTTGTGAGGGACATTTATGTGGGGATGTTCATGAGGGAACATTGCTGTGGGGACATTGGTGAGGAGACTTTGGTGAGGAGACATTGGTGTGGAGATCCTTTTGAGGGCATGTTGGTGAGGGGAATGTTCGTGCGGGGACATTCGTGAGAGAGCATTTGGGTGGAGGCATTCATGAGCGGACCTTGGTGAGAAAACGTTGAGGGAACATAGCTGAGATGACAATGGTTTGTGGACATTGGTGTGGGGACGTTGGTTTGGGCGCATTGGTTTGGTGACTTTGATGTGAGGATGTTGGTGAAGGAACCTAGGTGTAGGGTCATGGTGAGGGGACCATGGTTCAGGGACATTGTTGAGGGTAAACTGGTTTGGTTTCATTGGTGTGGGGAATGTCAGTGGGGGGACATTTTTGAGGGGATATTGGTGTAAAGACGTTTATGAGGAAACATCGGTGAGGGGATGTTAGTGACAGAATATTGGTGTGGGGACGTTGGTGAAGTGACATTGGTGAGGATATCTGCAGGAAGAGAAGTTGGTGTGGAAACGTTGGCTTGGGAAATGTTGGTGAGTTGACTTTGGGAATATTGGTGAGAAGGTGTTGGTGTGTGAAACTTGGTGTGGGGACATTGGTGAGGGGATGTTGGTGTCAGGATGTTGGGGATGTTGGTGTCAGGATGTTGGTGTGGTGATTGTTGTGGAGACATTGGTGAGGGGACATTGGTTTGGGGATGTTGGCATGAGGATGTTGGTTAGGGGGTGTTGATTTGGAAACATTGGTGAAAAGACATTGCTGTGGGGCCATTGGTATTAGGAATGATGGTGAATGCACATTTATGCGGAGACCTTGGTGAGGAGACATTGCTGTGTGAACTTTGGTGTAGGGACATTGGTGAGGAGTTTGCGAGGAAACATTTCTGAGGGAATGTTGGTGAGAGGCTATTGATGTAGGGACATTGGGGTCTGGGGAAGTTGCTGTGGGAACATTGGGAGGAAACATTCCTGAGGGGATGTTCATAAGGGGATCTTGGTGAGAGGCTACTGATGTGGGGACGTTGATGCACAGAAGTTGGTGTAATCACATTGGTTATTGTGCAGACTCTGGTAAGGGGACATTTGTGTGGGGATGTTGGTAAGGGAACTTTGTGGTGGTTATATTGTGCAGGGGATGTTGGTGTGGGAACTTTGGCGAGGGAATATTGTTGTAGGGACATTGATAAGGGATAGTTGGTGTTGGGATGTTGTTGAGGGGAATGTTGGTTTGGGGACTTTGGTATGGTGACTTGGGTGAGCAGATATTGGTGTGGGAATGTTGGTGTGAGGATGTTGGTTTGGGGAATATTGTTGTGGGGACATTGGTCAGAGGGCATTGGCTTTGGGACATTGTGAGCATGTTGGTTAGGGAACGTAGATATGGGAACATTGGTTTGGGGATGTTGGTGAGGAGAAGTTGATGTGCAGACTTATGTGTGAAGACAATGTTCAGGGGAAGTTTGAGTGAAGAGGTTGGTGAGGGGACATTGGTGAGGGGATGTTGGTGAGGTAATGGTTAGGGGACTCTGGTGAACAGATGTTGACATGGGATGTTGGTGAGGGCATGTTGGTCGAGGATGCTGTTGTGGGGAATGTTGGTTCAAGGGTGATGGTATGGGGACATTGGCGAGGGGACTTTGGTGTGGGGATGTTGGTGTGAGGCCCTTGGGGAGGGGGAAGTTGGTTTGGGAATATTGGTGAGGAAACAGTGGCGTGGAGGCATTGGTGTGGGTTGTTGGTGAGAGGATGTTGGTGAGCGTTTGTTGGCGTGGAGATGCTGTTGATGGGACAATGGTGTGAAGATGTTGGTGAGGGAACAGTGATGAGAGGAATGTTGGTGCGGGGACCTTGGTGAGGCTCCATTAGTGGGGGGACCTTGGTTTAGGGAGATTTATCAGGGGACAATAGTGAGGGAATATTGGTGAAATTATGTTGAGGACATTGTTTTGGGGAATGTTGGTGGGGGACGTAGTTGTGGCTATCTTGGCGAGGGGACTTTGGTGTGGGCCCTTGGTGAGGGCCCATTGGTTGGGGGATGTTGGTGAGGGGAGGTTAATGTGATGACATTGGTGAGGGGAAGTTGGTGAAGGAATGTCGGTGAGGGGACATTTGTGAGAGGATCTTGGTGAGGGGGATCCTCTCACAAATTGTTGTGGGGATGTTGGTAAGGGATGGTTGGTTTTGGGATATTGGTGGGGGGAACGTCAGTTTGGTGATGTTGGTATGGGGACATTGGTTAGGGGACATTGGTGTGGGAACACTAGTGTGAGAATGTTGGTTGGGGAAATGTTACTGTGGGCACATTGGTTGGGGCCACTGGTTTGGAGATGTTGTTTTGAGCATCTTTGTGAGGAAATATAGATGAAGGGACATTGGTTAGGGGACATTGGTGAGGTTACATTGCTTGGGGACATTGTGGGGAATGTTGAAGGGACTATGGCTGTGTTGTTGAGGGGACATTAGTGAGGGATTGTTGGTTTCGGGATGTTGGTGTGGGGAGGTTGGTGAGGGAACATTGGTTTGGGGACATTGGTGATGTGACGGTGGAGGGATGTTGGTGAGGGGACATTGGTGTGGGGATGAAGGCGAGCGGACATGGTGAGGGAATGTTAAAGAAATGTCGCTATAGGGACATTCACATTGGGATTTGGTAAAGGGACATATTTTGGGGGATATTTTTACGGAGATGTTCATGTGAAGATGTTGGTGAAGGAACAATGTTGGAAGGTTGTTGCTGGAGGACAGTGGTTTTTTGATTTGGTGAGGTGACTAGGTGAAGGGACATTTGCAAAGTCTTGTTTGTGAGGGCACACTGGTGTGGGAACGTTGTTTTGGGCTGTTCATGAGGTGAGGCTGGTGAGGGGATGTTGGTGATGGGATTTGTTTAGGGATGTTGGTGTGGACATTGGCGTGCGGATGTTGATGAGAAGTTGTTGAGGGCATGTTGTGCAGACTTTGGTGTGGGGACAGTGGTGAGGGGACCTTGGTGTGTGGATGCGGTTGAGGGGACGTTGTTTGGGGGACATTCGTGTGGGGAAGATAGTGAGGAGACGTCGGTGAGGGCACCTTGCTGTGGAGGTGCTGGGGTGCGATCGCTGGTGAAGGGACACTGGGTGGACCCCACGGGTGTCAAGTCCCTTCCAATCGCCCTGCTCTTCCTGCCAGTGTCAAGGCTGCACTTTCAGGAGCGGCACGACAGGGCAGGATGTCCTTTCCCCTCAGAGGCACCTCGGGCATGATCCTGTGGGCCGAGCCCCGGTGGGTGGGGGTCCCCTGCCTCCCTCGCCTGCCCGGCCTGGGAAGTTCCTGATGGGAGCACAGCGGTCCCAGGCCCGAGGCTCAGGTTGCCGGGGCACAGGGCAACAGGCGACCTCGTCTCGTTTTTTGCTGGCATTTTGCCTGGTTCTTTGTGGGGAGGGAAAAAGGGGCAGAGAAAGAGAAAATGACTGAAGTCCTGCCCTCCAGCTGCGGCTGTGCGGTCAGATGTCTGAGAGGTGGAAGCAGGAACAGACGAGTTAGTTATCCCCGAAAAGGGACACACCAGTGTCGGAGTGACACGGGATGAACCATGTCCCCCAGATCCACACGCTGCCTCCTAACCTCCAGTTCCTCAGAACGTGACCTGCAAACGGGTCTTTGCAGCATCACTTGGTCAGGAGGAGGCTGTCCCGGCAGGTGGGTCCGAATCCAGCGTGCCTAGTGTCCTCACTAAAAGGGGGATCCGGACACGGACACGCATGCAGGGGGACGTGTGTGAACACTGGAGTGACGCTGCCACACGCCAAGGAACTACCAGAACAGGAGAGAGGCCTGGCACAGACCCTTCTCCCTGTGGCGCGGCGCCAACACCCCGATCTCGGGCCTTGGCCTCCAGAGCCAAGACGACGCATCCTGTTGCTTGAGCCGCCCGGTCTGTGATGCTTCGTCCCGGCGGCCGAAGCCGCCTCCCACACGGTGAGGGCAGAGCGTCCGCCTGTGGTTCAGTGTGGCGCTTCCCAGAGGGTGAGCCTGAAAGACCCGGGAGTCTGAGTGTCACCTGTCACCTACTACCTCCCTGTCAACTATGTACCTATCTATGTACCTACCTATCACCTATGTACCTATCACCTCCCTACCTACCTGTCACCTACTACCTACCTGTCACCTACTACCTACCTACCACCTACCTACCTGTCACCTACTACCTACCTCCCTGTCATCTATGTACCTATCTATAATCTACCTACCTACCTACCTGTCATCTGTCCTCTGTCATCCACCAACCATCCGTCTGTCCGCCCACAAGATATCCTCACGCAAACCACGGAGCATTCTGAAAGCACTGTGGCCTGGCTGGGGTTAGAGGGAGAGTTCACTGATCAGGTGGCATCATTTTCAGCCCGAAGCCGACTGGCCGTGTGGATTCCATGGCCAAGGCTGACCAGTCTACACATGCAGGGTCTGTGTGGGTGGCCAGCGCCTGGCACTGACACCTGGCCCTACCAGGGCAGAGCTGGGCCAGGGGGTTCAGGGGATGTGGGGCACAAGCAACCTGGCGGGTGTGTGAACAGTCGCAGTGTCCCCTCGGGGGCTGGAGGAGGCGTGAGGGAAGACCCAGGCGGGAGGGGCCTGGGTGTGATGCTCCGGAGCTGGCAAGCGGGTGGGTTCAAAGCCTTTATTGGATCGAGAGGCCTGTGCCTGGCAGGGATCCCCGGGCCTGCTGCAGGAGCTCAGGGGCGGGGCAGGTGAGGAGGGGCCCAGGGAGTGCAGGCGCGGGCCAGCAGGGAGCCTTCCAAAAGGCTACAGGGTGGACGCTGAGTGCCACGGGAGGCCCAGGGGCCTGTGGAGGGGCTGGGGGCTGGCGGAGCCAGGATGTGGCATCAGGGAGCCCAGGGCAGAGTGGGCAGGATGGGGAGGAGAGGCTGGGTGGGCGGCCGGCGCTGCTGGGGGCTGGGGGCCCTCACAGGAGCTGCATGGCCATAGGGGACCTTGGGCTGTGCGAGCTCCCCCTGGCCTCCCGCCAAGCGAGGCCTGCGCCCACACCCGCAAGAGCCCTCCAGGCGGGCGGACCCTGAGTCTGAAGTCCGGCCAGACCGCCGGGCAGGGGTCCAGTTAGCACCGTGGATGGGAGGGGGGCTCAGGACCCAACTGCTGGGGTGGCGGGACCAACACCCAGGCCAGGGTCATGGGGGCAGCGGGGGGCGCTAACAGATCCATCGGATGAACCTGTCGAAGAAGCCAGGCTGCGCCAGGCTGTCGTAGTCCTTCTCGCGGAAGATGGCCGCGCGGTCACCCAGGCTGAGGGTGGTGAGCACGTCCATGTCCACGTCACCACCCACAGCCACCACGGTGGGCACCACGTTCTGCTTGCGCATGGAGTGCACTGACTCCTCCAGGCTGTTGTTGCCCGTGACGCCGTCCGTGAGGAACACGAAGGACAGCTCGGCGTGGCGGCGAGCCCCGCCGCGCGCACTGCGCACAATGTTGTTGATGGCATGCACAATGCCCGTGCCCACGTGCGAAAAGGAGTTGAGGTAACGGGCCTCCTCCAGCGCCTCGTGGATGACCGTCAGATTGGAGGTCAGCGGGAAGGCCACCTGCTGCTCGCCCTGGCCGCCATACTGCAGCAGCGCGACGCGCGCGTTGAGAGGGTCGTCGTCCCGGCGCGCCAGCGTCAGCCGCCGCGACACCTCCTCCACAAAGTGCCGGGCCTTGTGGAAGTTCTGCTCGCCCAGCCGCTCGGAGCCGTCCAGCAGGAAGACGATGTCCACGGGCCTCTGTGTGCACTGCGCCACGTACAGCTCTGCGGGGACACGCGTGGGGTGCAGGCTGGGCACGGGGGGCCCCGGCGGCAGGTGCCGGCCCAGCCAAGCCCGCCTCCCTGCACCCTCTTCACTCGCACCCCACCCACAGGACCCCAAGGACCACGAGGAAGCTCTGGGGGCTTCGCCATAGCTGTTGGTGGGGTGTCACCGGGGCAGCGCTGGGAGCGTGACCCCCAGCACCTGCCACCAGACCCCGGCTTGTTCTCCCACCAGGACACGTTCCTGAACCTGAGTGTCACAGACCGGTCAGAGGCCAGAGCCCCCGCTCTGCCCGCTAAGTGCCATCTCAGCCTCGGCTGCTCCCTCCAGGCCCTCCTGGGAGGGATAAGGTCTGAAAAGCCCCTTCTCCTGGCCCAAGAATCTGCTACCCACAAAACAGCCACCATCGTGTGGGGTGGGGGTGGCAGGGACCCCAGCCCTGACACCCCAGCCTGACCCCCTGATTGCTTGGGCTCAGCTGCCTGTACCGTTGGTCACCCGCGCTCGCCAGGGTGTGTGTCTCCTGGAGAGACCAGGAGCCTGTGGCCCTCTGACCAGCTGCGGCTGCAGCGGTGCAGGTGTGGCCCCGACCCAGGACTCCCTGTCGCCAGAGGATCCCTCCCCTCCTGGGTGGTCGTCGGCCCTGCACACACCGGGCTGCAGCTTCGCCCAATTAAGCTTTTATAAAAAGTTCACGACAGGCCGCCCGCGTCTGAGGCCGCCCCTTGGCGCTGCTGGCAACGGGATTTCCTTAACGAGCCTGCTCACGACGCAGCTTCCCTTTGAGGCCCGCACCCCGGAAACTCACTCAGAGCACCTAGAACGTTCTCAGGCACTGCCGGGCTTCCCAGGCCCTTCCAACCCAATGAGCATTTTTGTTGTTCACCGCAAGCACGGAGACGGACATGCAGCTGGTACTGGGGCCCCAGATGAGCCCACGGGGGGCCAAGGGAGCCGTGCGAGGTGGTGCGGGCACAGGCCGAGAGTCTCGGGCCTGCCTGTGGCGTCCTTTCTCCCGCTGCTGGCCCCTGCGGAAGTCTGGCCCAGCCCACCCCGGGCCGTTGGAGTGTGGATGAGACCCCACCCACGAGGAGGAGTCGCACCCTGAGCCCAAGGGCGCACAGAGAGGAGCCTGAGCAGAGGCCGCGCCCAGGCGAGGTGTAGTCAGAATCTCCTGGGTCCGGGCTCACCTGCGCTGCCCCGAGGGGACGGCCGCCCTGCACTGGTGCCCCCATGGTGCTCGGCCACTGAGCGTCATGCCTGGTGGGTGCCCCCCGACCCCGACTGCTTCCGGACACCCAGAGGCTTGCGGGGATGTGCGGACGCCCCTGGGACTGGCACGTTGGCAGGCAGCTTTGGCGTTTTCCTTAACGGGCGCGACGCCGGCTCAAAGGCATCCAACGCCAAGACTTCCGGGTCCTGTGAGGACCATCTGCTGCCCGGCCTGTTGCCTTCACACAGTGCTGGGTGAGCACACGCGGGTCCCGCACACGGGCCGCGCCCACCCCGCGGCCGGGCTGTCACCACCTCTGGGCCCGTTCTCAGGCCTGCCCAGAAGCGGGCAGGGGTGACGTCCCCGAGACTGGGGCTGCGCTCCTCCCTCACCCTGGCCCTGAATGCTCGGGGCTGGGCAGCTGACTAGAGGCCCCAGAGAGGCCCAGGTCCTGATCCCCGGAGCCTGTGGCGTGCCCTGGTACAGCAAGGAAGGACTCCGCAGACAGGTGAAATCAGCTTCTTGAGACGTGATCGTCCGGGGTTTAGGGCGGGCCTCAAGTCCAACCACTGGTGATGTTAGAAAGAGAGGACACAGAGACCAGGAGAAGAGCCCACGTGAAGACAGAGACGAGGCCACGGGCCAAGGAACGTGGCAGCCCCAGGAGCTGGAAGAGGCAGGACGGAGCCTCCGTCGGAGCCTCGGGAGGGAGCGCGGCTGGATGAAGCCTGGATTCTGCACCTGCGGCTCCAGACGGAGCAAGCGCCTGCCGTCCTGGCCCCGCTGTGGTGCGCAGCCCCGGAAGCGGCGCAGCAGGTGGGGCCCAGCTCTGGCTGTGCAGGAGGGCGGCACGCGGCTTCAGCAGAGCGCCAGCGCAGTCTCGGGGTCGCCCACAATGTCCCTGTGCACCAGCTTGAAGGTGTCAATGAAGAGCTCCATCCAGTCCTGCCGCTCCTCCCCCGTGGCGAACTTGGCCCGCTCCGCGGTGTAGACCAGCACGGCCACCAGCTGGGAGTAGGCGGCCGGGTCCTGCGTGAACTCCGTGGCGTTTAGCAACTGTTGGATCAGGGGTATGGTCCTGGGGAAGGTGGCGTCCGGCCCCTCTTCCGTGCGGAGGAAGGTGACCAGGGGCTCGCCCCCGGGCCACGGAGCATCTGCAAGGGAGCGTCCAGAGAAGGCTCTGAGGGCCCGGGGTGCACAGGCGGCCTCCAGCCCCTCTCCGGCCGGGGCAGGGCCAGGACCAGAGTGAGGAGCCACCGGGTGGCGCGTCCGAGGAGGAGATGCGGCTGGCAGCGTCCCGGCCTGGTCAGGGGCACAGGGTGGGGCAGGGGACTGGGGACCTGGGGCAAGGGGGACCTTTGGGGACACCACGGACCCTGGGAAACTTTCCTCTTGGCGCAGAACAGCTCTGTCCAAGGCTGCTCGGAGATGTGACCACGTTCCGGCTCAGCTTCCTGCAGCTCAAGGCTGTGTCCCCAGGGAGACCCAGCCCTGTCACGGCACCCACGGGAGACGTGTGCAGTTATGAGCCTCCACCTCCCGGAACTGTCTCCTTGAAGTCATGGCGACGTCTCTGACTGCGAACAGCCGGGAGGTCCCAGTGTCTCTGTGGGTCCCTGTCTGTCCCTCTGTCTCTGTCCCTCTCTCTGTCTCTATCTCTGTGTCTCTGTCTCTGTATCTCTGTCTCTGTGTCTCTGTCTCTGTGTATCTGTGTCTCTCTCTTGTCTCGGTGTCTCTGTCTCTGTGTCTCTGTCTCCCCCCTGCTGCCAGGCCTGCAGGAGGGGGGGCCTGACTCTGGGGAGGCCTTGCTCTACTCACCTGCTCCGCGGCCCCTGGTCAGGAGACCCCAGGTTTGCTTCTCCTACGAGTAGGCGCCACCGGCAAACGCACTGGCCCAGTCATGGAGACCAGCCCCCCGGGTCCCCCGCCTTGTTCAGAGGCCTCACAAAGTCGAGGCCTTTTGTTTCCACCCAGCGAGCTCGGGCTGCACCGGAGCCCCCGCTACTGCAGCCACCACGGAACACACCCGCCTGACTGCGCAGCCCGTGCGCGGCCTGTCTCCCCGGCACCCTCGGGCCCCCCTCCGCCGAGGCCTCCTCTGGCCTGGTGCCTGCCTGGGGTGGCGGCTCCTGGGTGGACGGGGCTGTCTGGCTCCAACGCCAGGGCCGGGCCTCATGGGGCAGCGTCCGCCCAGTGCCGCCAGCACCCAGGGGTGCCAGGAGGGCACTCTGCCAGGACGTCGCGGTGGAAGCACACTCCAAGGCTTCCCTCTGGCCACGGTGTCTGATTTGCTGACACCCCTCATGCTTCAAAGGAGCACGAGCTCTGAGTCTGGTGGGGGCGGTCGAGGGGGCCAAGAGGGAGGGACTGGAGCCCGCTTATGGGGCTGTCGGGCCACACACCGTCTTGCCTGGAGGCTTTGGGGTGGCCAGAGTCGCGAGATCCCGTTCCCTCCTTGCCTGCCCTGGCCGGGACCCCGACGGCCAGCGTCACCGGCACCAGAACCAAAGGCATCACGAGAAAGGGAGACTGCAGGCCACCGTCTCTTGTGGACACAGACGGAAAATCCTCCACAAAGTGTTGGCAAATCCAGCCCCACGACGCGTGAAGATGATCACACACCACGACCAAGCGGACTTATTGCAGCCACGTGAGCTGGTTCAACATTTGGACACCAGTCAACGCAACCATCGCGTCAACAGGCTGCCCCCGAGAAACCACGTGACCCTTCCACAGCGGCAGAGAAAGGCCCGGCAAACCCAGCCCAGTCACGGGACACACCAGGGCGGAGCGAACTTCCCCAGAGAACCCGCAAGGCACCCATGGCCAACGCTGCCATGGCAGGAGAAGCCCGAGGCCTTCCCACCCAGGCCAGGAGACGCCAACGCCCGTTCTGCCTTCAGGGCCCAGCGACCCTGCGCTGAGGTAGGCATCTGCCGCCCCTGCGCAGACCCTGGCGGAGCCCACAGGGAGCCCACACAGGGGCACCAGGCTGGGGAGGACGCCAGCGCCACAGCCCAGACGCTGCTGCCCCTCACCTGGGGCCTGTGGCTGGGGGGTCTCTGTGCAGCCCCAGCTCCCCTGTTTTTGGCGGAGACCATGGCTGGCACTGCCCGGGCAGCCCTGGGCACCACACAGCCGCCCCCGGCCAGCCTGGGCAGGCAGCTGAGGCCAAGGAACAGCCGTGTTGGGCACTTCCTCGGGAACGTTCCCTGCCACAGCACGTCTGGGGACCCCTGACCCCGAGTCCACACGGCTCCTTCCCATGCGTGGTGTCTCCGGCCCGTGGGCTGGCGCAGTGGGCCACCTCATAGCGTGAGGGCTCCCGCCCTGTCTCCATGGTGACCCCACCTTCCACAGCCAGCTCCAGGTTCCCCCCTCAATGCCCCCGGGGGGGACAGGGCTCACTGAGGGGGGAGCTTGGCTCCTGGCACCCCAGCACCCCTGTGGGGCCTGTCCTGGGACAGTCGCCACCGTAGGGGCAGCAGCCCTGGCACCCCCAGCTCCAGCCCCACACCCATGTGGGGCACAAATGAAGCCACGTCGGGAACACGGGCTCCCACAAGCAAGCCCCCTCCGTTCCCAGAGATGACAGCCGCGGTGGCAGCTCTAGGCTGGCAGGTCAGCAGCCAGCGGATGGGCCGGCCGCGGAGAGGGAGTCGCGCGTCAGCCCCCAACACGGTTTTGCCAAATCCAGCGCTTTGTCCCTGATGACAAGTGCATGGCGCCCATGGAGCTGGACGGCCCCGGGGCGTCTGCCCCTCCCAGGTGGTGGGGAGACTTTGAGGCCCCAAAATGGGCCTCCTTTGGTGGTGAAACCACCTTCCGGACCCGCGGCCACAAGCCACCTGCAGTGCCAGGCGGGGGGACTTGTGACACTATTACCCCTGCCCTTCCCTGAGCCCCCTCAGCTGTGCTCAGGGACCTAGGGGCTGAGACCCGAATCTCTCGGGTGTCTCCCTCAGGAGCGGCCTCTGCCCCACACTCCCTCGGGGGTCCCCGCACCGGCTCTCCCCCAGCCCCAGCCCCCTCTGGGCTGCTCTGCAGGTCTGGGTGGGACCTTGGGGTGCCTGTGTTACCTGTTTGGCAGGGGAGGTCTGGGCACACGATCTGCGGGTCTAGGAGAGAGGAAAGAGCCCGGGGCCACGTCAGTCCTGCCAGGCTCTTGGCACCTGCCCACGCACCTGCCCACGACAGGGCTCCAGGAGGGGCTGGACTCCGCCCCCTGCGACGGCCCCAACCCTTCCCACCCGGATGCCTGGCGTCCTGGGCACGTCTGTCCTTAGACTGGGGACCCCGGGGCTTGTGCTGGGCAGCCGAGGGGGATGCACGGCTTCTGGGGGCCACGGCTGCCCCTGCCCGCACAGACCCCGAGCCCTCACCTGGGCAGAGGACGTCCTCCATGTCGTCGATGAACTTCTCGGCCACCAGGTCGGAGAAGAGCGTCATGTTGCGCACCTGCTGCGGCTTGTCGCAGGCGATGGAGTTGAGGTTCTCGCTCTCGTGCTTCTCGTGGAACATGTCGCCGATGCCGATGGCCGTCACCGTGACGTCACGGTCGCACAGCGCCCGCAGGTTGAGGTCATCGTCGCGCGGGTCGTGGCGCCCGTCCGTGATGACCACGGCGAACACGCGGGTCTTCTGGCGCCGGCTCTCCTTGATGAGCCGGTCGTAGGCGAACTTGAGTGCCGAGGGTGTCCAGGTGCCGCCTGCGATCCACTCGAGGTTCTTGACGGCCTCCTTGAAGCTGGACAGGGAGTCGATGCGCTCGTCGTCCAGCTGGACGGCCTCGAAGGTGCCCTCGTGGCTGTACTGCACCACGCCCACGCGCGTCCCTGCAACGCCGCGCGGTGTGAGCCGCCGCCGCCCCGCCCCAGCCTGGGCGTGGCCACCTCGAGTGCAGGATCTCGGGGGGCCCTGGCCAGGCCAAGACGCTCTGTCGAAGGGACGTGTCCCTGGGCCCCCTGCCCCTGCCCTCGCTGACCAGTCTCCGACTTGGGGTCCTTGGCGATGTGCCCCAGCCTGTTGACCACGTTGATGACAAAGTTCTTCTCCAGGGTAAAGTTGGTGTAGCCGATGCTCTCGGAGCTGTCGATGACGAAGACCACGTCCAGGGCGCCGCAGCGCTTCTCGCAGTCTGGAGGGATGGCAGGGTCAGCGGGCAGGTGCTTGGGAGCCGTGGGAGACCCTAGACCCCAGGGGGCACGGCCAGGTGCGGGCAGCCAGGACTTGGGTGACGACCCCACCCGGCTCCTCCACAGGGTGGTGCGTGGCCCGGACCCTGCCCACCACAGGCAACAACTCACCACAACACCCGCAGGTCTCTCTCACGTAGGTCATGACATCACATTCCTGCAACACGGCCACGCGCGTCAGGGCGACTGGCCCGGACACCACGGCGCATCAGGGCAGCCAGCCAGGAGGAGGTGTCACAGGAG
>RJWJ010024329.1:0-24913 GCA_004363605.1 Indri indri | reverse complement strand
GAAGGAAGGAAGGAAGGAAGGAAGGAAGGAAGGAAGGAAGGAAGGAAGGAAGGAAGGAAGGAAGGAAGGAAGGAAGGAAGGAAGGAAGGAAAAGAGGTATCCTGGTAAGAATAGACAGTGAGGATCCTTTTAAGGATGATAAAAAGGGAGAGAGAAGATTATTCTAAGTAAGAAAATATGAGAGACTGTAAAGCTAAGGAAAGAGAACACTAGCACCTGACAGAAGTGGGGGATAAGAGATATGTAACAGGAAAGCAGCTGCAATTATTATATAAGAAGCAAAATATAGAATGATGAGAAAAGATACTTTTAAGAAACTTTCCCTCTGTACTTTACAAGGCACTTTCCACCTTCTGAAGAAAGCTGGCTCCTCTGAAACCCATGAGGCTTTGGACCCAGGCTTTGGGGTGGGGTGGTTATTTACACCAAACCACCATAAATTCAGATTTGAATGTATAAGATAAGGACAGTTGGGTTACATGGAATCTATTCTTAATGTAAAATGCTATGTTAGTTAGCCTGGACAACTTTCTTTCTCACTGCTCCTTGATCCTGCTTTGAAGTAAAGAGGCAGCATTTCCCCCATTCAATGCCTTGGGAAATTTTTAATAAAATGGGCAATGAATAAGAAGTAAGAGAATTTAGAGGCCAGCTAATGACATATCAGATAATGAACTCTGAATATTCTAAAATTACTTGCATAAAGCAAGCTCATTGGGTAACTGCTATATATTATCATAAATATACTTAATTCCTTAGATATGTTAGTACACATTCAAAGTATTATAGAGGTTTTAATCCTTTAATCCCCACATACATATTATGGAAAATAATAAATTACAGAAAGTAATAAAGCCACTAAAAACATTTTAAACATTTTCTTTTATTTTTTTCAGTGTTTTTCTGCACATCTATACCTGATAATACTTCTAGATGCATGTCTGTAGTGACAAAGACCTGTCTTTGACTGAACTATCTTTAAGCCTTCTAGGCCTTGCCTTTCAGTGCCCATCCTTGTCTGGCCTCCCTCACTCAGATTTAACAAAGATCTTGCTAACTCAATTTCTCAAGATTTCCCCATCCTCAATATCTGCTTCGATTTCTGGTCAAATTTCTTACCTCTCACTACCCTCTAGGTGATATCTGACCACCCTGACCTGCCTTCACTAAGGATCCTGTTAGGTCTGTTTAATCAGAATCTCCTTTGCCTCCGATGTTTGTCCTTAGTATACATAATTAAATACATTTTCAAACGTTAAAAACATCTTATACAAAATTAGGTTCAGATAAAATTTATGTTCCAGAGTATTTAACCATATTTAGGTCTTGGCTCTCTGAACACCTGGCATATCCTCTTTCAGATGGGCTTAAAACGAGAAGAGATAAAATGGATACAAGTAGACATGAGAAATGGAGAAAAATGGAGAAATAAAGGAATGTACAGAAGGACCTATTTCCGAGGTCAGGCGGGGTCGGCGCGCTCAGGGCGGTGCGGCCACAGACGGACCTATTTCAGGTAATTAGATACATCGTAGAAATTGAAAACAGATCAGTTTAGAGTTAGCTTTTATTACTTAGTTTTAGTTCCCCAAACATTTGAAAACATAGTATTACTAAATTTATTGAAAGCTATATTTTTATTTTATTTTTTCCCAATATCTTGAAAAATATATTTTCTAATTAATAGTTAAATTTTATTTCATCCTGATTACATTTTTTCTATTACTATTTTCTTAAAGAATTTTAATTTCAGTTAAATATATTCATCTCATATGCTCATAATTGATAATCTCAAATGAATTTATTCTATAACTGGTGTTCAAATCTGTTTATTTGTAAAATATGATTATAATTCAGCCTTACTGGTTTAAAAATATATTAATAGGAAATCAATGGCAAAAGATTTTATGCTTTCTGCAAATACACTCACAATATTTTCCCAAGGTCATATGCATACATCATGCCTAATGTCAATCACTAATATCCCTAATGCACCAAACGTTAAGCAACAATCCTGGTGCCATATGGAATGTTTGTACTCTGTAGATCCAGAACAACATGAGAAGAGCTCTGTTTTATTTAATTTTTTTCTGAACTCCTTTAAAATCATAAAGAAATATTTAATCAACAGAAGTATTAATATATTAAAGTTCATTCTGTACTTCATAAAAAGAGGTGGATATGGTTAGTTTGTGTCCTGAAAATGTTATTTATTTTATAATTTCATGGTAGACTAATATTGTTCATACTTATTTTCTCCTTTTCTTTGGAGATAACTTTATATTCTATCTGAAAGTACAAAAGACTTGACCATATGGATTGCTTTAGCTAATGGAATGTGAAGGGAAGTGATGTGTGCCACCTCTGGGCATACAAGTTTTAAGGCTGATATTTCTTTTCCTTTCAGTTTGTATCCCAGATTAAAGAATATACGGGGCAGAGCCATGACCAACTCTTAATAGATATGTGGCTTGATTGAATCTTTATTGTTTTAAATCACTAAGATTTTCACATTGTATTTTATTACAGCAAAACCTAAGTTACTGTGAATTATAGTCATATTTATGTATTCTATCCTCTCAACTTTCCCCTCATGGGTCCAACATTCTCATATTCTCCACTTAAGTAATTTATCCATGAATATTAACTCTGAGATGTGCCTAGTGTTAAAGACCATTACAAGAAGCCTCCACAGTTAACACTGGAAGAACTGGATTAAATGGAGGTGGTGTTTTAAATCTTCACTGTAGAGTACAAATATGTACTGAATAATTTCCTCCCCCAAATCATAACTTTTGGTCCTTAACTGATGATTTCATGTTTGCTACCTAAACTGATACTCACATTTCTGTTGATTGTTTTTATTTTATGTTTAAAATGTTTAAGTACCTACCAAGTGAAAGATGCTAAAATAACATGCATTATATACATTACTTTTTGAAGGCCTCATATGACCCCATGAAGTAGATATACTGCATCTATTAAGCATATTGTAGAGATGAAGACACTGAATCTATTTTCCTTTTAATCTCCAATCAGAATATTATTCATTACTGTCATAAGACTCATCACAACTGTACTAAGTCACCCTGATATGTTTGTTTGTTTCTGGGAGACTATGAGCTTCAATTAGACAGATCCTGATAATTTTAAGTGTTCAATTTCTATTTACTGCATGAGTGAATGTATTGAGCATGCAACTAATTTGCCAAATGTGCTCAGATTTTTAGTGGTATAAAATACGTTTGAAACTTAGTCTGACTCAATCCTTCTTGTATATTGTCTGCCTTTGATGTCTTTATTGCTTAAGGATTAGATATTGACATACTGGCCATAATTTCATAAGGGAATTAGATATCAGACAACCTCTTGCTTTCACTGGATAAAGTTGATCTAAATTGAAATTTCAGAGAGATAGAACCTACTGAACGAGAGAGAACCATTAAACTGTCTTTTTACACTTCCATTATTTTAAGTGGGCATGCACTCTTCCAAATTTCATATTGGGAAACATTTTATAAATTTGTTCATGTCAATTTGTTGGTAACTTAAGGCAACATAATAACTATCAGTAAGTAGGAACTTCTTGATAGAAAAGTACCTTAATCCATATAAATTGATTTTGAAGGAGAACTTCAGACATATATGGACTATTTGGTTTGTGAATATAGAGTTTCCAAATTATCCTGAAATTATACAGCAAGTAAAAATACATATTTTGTTTTGCTCTATGTTTTGTTCCTTCCATTATCATGTCTAATATGAGGGAAGAATACAACCTAAAGGATTGAATTTAGGATATCAATTTTTCATGTGAAACCTCTGATTTTTAAAGACTGTCACTAAGTCTTCTTTTTATAATCACAATTTACAGGTTTTTACATGAATAAATAGCATTTATTTTGTCATTTAGAGTTGCAAATTCTGACCTAGAATTGTAGATTTTTTAATACTTCGGGTTATATCACTAGTAAAGGCTTTATGTGAGGTCTAATCATATTCAGCTTCATTCCAAATTCTAATCACAACTGTAAAATGTATGTTGATATAGAGAAATATGACATATATCACTTATACTACATTAGAAAGTTATTTTTACTTATATGTAGATTAATAAGGGATAAGATAGAGGCAATTAGACTGTAAAATCTGCTATGGAGTTTATTTTCATAAATCCATCTAAGAGCATATATTTAAATTATAGGTATGACAAGTCTGACACATTGTTGGAATATAAACTCCATTGGGTTGGGAATTGATTAATCTGGTCTCTGCAGTATCCCCCCCCAAAGAGTGTATGACACATAAATGCTCAATAAGTATTTTTTGAAAGAATGAACGAAATGGGTGTTTACTTAAGGAGATTATTATTTTACGTGGCAATCAAGTTGCCTTGTGCAAAGAAGGAAGAAAAATGCTTCAAGATACTGAGATTAACAAAGATTGAAAAATAAAGGTGAGGAAAAGAATTTAGAGTTCAAGAAGTAGTTAAGATAGGTTGTGCAATTGAAACTTGGGGTGCAAATAGAAGGATGAAGCTGAAGAGATAGTATCTAAATGTTCCTTGTAAGTGAATGTCTGAGGGGGATCTTAAGGCAAGAACCAGCGTGAGGGGTTATATTGAGGTATTCAGCACTGGAAAAACTCAAAGAGTGAAATGTATCCAAAACAGAAGATATTGCAAAATGCTGGAGAGGACATTAAAACTTCCAGAGATTGAAAGGCAGTGTCAGAATAAAGTTGGGAGTCACGGCAATATTTCAGGAAATAAACAGAGATGGTGGAGGGATAAGAACAGTCCAGGAAAAGTTGAGAAATGTTTAGATCAAATGCCAAAAATAGCATGGGAAATTTACCCCTGGTGGTTGTTAAAGCAGTAAAGGTCAGATATCAAGGGCCAGATCATGAACTATTTTGTGGCCAAGCTATGGAATTTGGACTTTATCTGGGAGACTATAGGGAGCTCTTGGAGAAATTTTAGCTGGGGAGTGACATGATTTTTTTTGTATTCTATAAAGGTCACTCTAACAGCTATGCAGAGCATGTAATTGAGAGTGGTAATAAACTTGGAGAACAGAATTTAGACTTTCCTGGAGTAATTAAATTAAACTTTTTTAATGAACAAAAATGCTATTAACATGCAGATCAATATATAAAACTTAATCAATAAAAAGCACAAGAATTCCTGCTATAGAAATCAAAGCAATGGGATTGTTAATGTAAGCAATTTCATTGTGCGTTTAAAATCAGTAATGCATATAATAAACTTGTTCTGTCTCTGTCTTACCCTAACTCCAGCTCTGATTTACAAATTGCTTTTGAACTGTATGCCAAGTTAATACCATGAAAGGTGGTCTGAGAATTTTTTCCACAGATATTCAAGCCCTTCCATTATACATATATTTCCAACTTATGCTTATGTAATTGTCGTGTCAAGGACTCCAAACATTCATGGGTAGACAAACTCATTTTGAAAATTACTGTTTTTTCTTCTATTAACACAAGAATGACATTCTTTCTTTTTTATCCATTGTTTCAGTTCTTGGGCTAGGGTTCAAAAATGCTACTTTACAAATGAATCTGCTGCTGATTTCTTCAAAGAAGATGAAATACTTATTTTTATTTTGAAATAATGCCTGCTGTTTAACAGCCCTTAGGTGACCTGCACATTTAAATATTTCAGCAATAATTCTCAGTCACAATGTACAATATTAACAGAGGGAATGATGAAGTTAGGTGAAAAAGAGTGTTAAGTCTCTATGGTTGACAAGCAATACAATTTTCATAAAGACTTTTGCAGTGGAGAAACAAGGGTTCATGCTGATGTCAACAAATCTTATCTAAAAGTCTATTATGTTTACTACTTCTTCAACCCGATAAGGAAATGTGATATTATAACACGTTCCACTTAGACAGGAAACTGGTATGAGCCAGTATCCTTTGGCTATGTTATGTAAAAAATAGAAATATATCTCCTACCTTTCAAAGTTAATATTTTACCCTCTTTTTGTTTCTAAACAAAACAATAACGAAAGTTTCAGTCCTATTCCAGACAATAGCTCATTTGTTTTCTTAGGTTAAACTAATCTAAATACAAAATAAATCTATGAAAGCATATTAAGTAAACTTGGTATTATAAAGTAAATGAAATGTTATACACATATGTCATCATTGTAGCTCTTTTTTGTATCTTAAATTCAACCATTAGAAACCTCTCTGTATACCATGGAAAGAAGAATGGACCTCATGTTCAAAGCTAAAAATTAGAATTGCTACCATACCTTCTCCATAAAATCAATATGTGGATTTGTCAGGGTTGTTGTTAAAGATGCAGTAGTCCTTGTCTGAATGCAGAGTTAAATAAGGCCACAGCTTGCTCATTCCAATTGCCTCTGTCAGAAAAAGCAATAATTGCCCACTTTGAGCAATTTCTTAAAAAGTTCACATTTACAAAACTTAATTCACTTTTCAATAGAAATCTACAGTAAATTGAAACTATCTCATCTGAAAATACAATTCACACAGGTTTGCATCATTTCTCCAAAAAGATCTTTCAATACATTATTCCATTCAGTAATAAAGGTGATAGTAGAGTAACAAAACGATTGAAACTTAATGAAAAGCTATGAAAAAATTCTCTAATGCCACGAAATATATTCTGCTTCCAACAGTATAATTTATAGGCAGTGTCCTTGTAATTTAATGATTAACACGAATTAATAAAAAATTTAATAAACACAAAATAAAGATGTGCCAGTTTAGACCTTCAGTTGAACTGCAGTGAATTAATAATGAATAATAAAATTCTCATCCATTTTACTTGTGGATACAAAATTCCAAATACGTGTATGTTATTTTAGGACACATTTTGAGCTGAAGATTTTTATTTATTTATTTTGATTTTTTAATGGATTTTTTTTTTTAATTTCATAATATTATGGGGGCACAAATGTTTAGGTTACATATATTGACTTTGCACTGCCCAAGTCGGAGCTACATGCATGCTCATCCCCCAGACAGTGAACACTGTGCCCATTAAGTGTGAATTTACCCCATCCCCTCTTACCCCTCCCACCCACCTGACACCTGTTGAATGTTTCTTCTACATGTGCACACAAGTGTTGATTAATTAGTGCCAATTTGTAGGTGAGTATATGTGGTGCTTGTTTTTCCATTCTTGTGACACTTCACTTAGGAGAATGAGCCTCAGCTTCATCCAGGATAATACAAGAGGTGTTAGTTCACCATTGTTTTTGTAGCTGAATAGTACTCCATGGTACACATATACCACATTTTATGAATCCACTCATGTATTGATGGGCACTTGGGTTGTTTCCACATCTTTGCAATTGTGAATTTTGCTGCTATAAACATTTGAGTGCAGGTGTCTTTTTTATAGAATGTCTTTTTTATCCTTTGGGTAGATGCCTAGTAATGGGATTGCTGGATCAAATGGTAGTTCTACTTTTATTTCTTTGAGGTATCTCCATATTAATTTCCATAGAGGTTTTATTGATTTGCAGTCCCACCAGCAGTGTATGAGTATTCCTATCTCTCTGCATTCACATCAGCATTTGTTGTTTTGGGACTTTTTGATAAAAGCCATTCTCATAGGAGATAAGTGATATCTCATTGTGGTTTTGATTTGCATTTCCCTGATTATTAGAGATATTGAACATTTTTTCATATGTTTATTGGTCATTTCTCTATCTTCTTTTGAAAATTTTCTGTTTATGTCTTTTGCCCACTTTTTAATGAGGTTGTTTGATTTTTTTTTCTTGCTAATGTCCCTGAGTTCTATATAGATTCTAATTGTCAGCCCTTTATCAGATGTATAGCATGCAATTATTTTCTCCCATTCTGTAGGTTGTCTATGCACTTTAGTGATAGTTTCTTTGGCTGAGCAGAAGCTTTTTAATTTGATCAGGTCCCATTTATTTATTTTCGTTGATGCTGTGATTGCTTTTTGGGTGTTCTTCACAAATTTTTTCCCTAGGCCAATGTCTCTAAGAGTTTTTCCAGTGTTTTCTTCTAGAATTCTTATGGTTTCATGCCTTAGTTTAAGTCTGTTATCCATTATGAGTGAATTGATTTTTGTGAGAGGTGAGAGGTGTGGATTCTGTTTCGGTCATCTACATGTGGCTATCCAATTTTCTCAGCACCATTTATTGAATAAGGATTCTTTTCCCCAGTGTATGTTTTTGTCTGCTTTGTCAAAGATCAGATGGCTATGCGAGGGTGGTTTTATATCTGGGTTGTCACTCCTGTTCCATTGGTCTATGTCTCTGCTCTTGTGCCAGTACCATGCTGTTTTGGTTACTATGGACTTGTAGTATATGATCTAAGCATTTAAGATCGTGAGCTATGTAATCACTTGTATTGATCTAAGTAGAAAGGAAATTATGATGCATTTAATGCTACATTTGAAAACCAAAGATAGAATATGATGAAATTTTCTTCTTGCTACTTCCTCATAATATTTCAAGAGAAATACTCTTCAATGACTCATTCCTTGTTTTTAGACCCTATGTTTTTTGTAAACAAAACATTTCTTATATTTTAAAATAATATGACTAGTTAAAAAATAACAGGTCAAAATACAATAAGAATGCATATGCTGTAAATATGATACTCTTAATTATTTATCTTGACCAACACTAATGTTGAATTCTAAACCCTTCTTATGTCTACCATGACTGAGTTAGATCCCAGGTGCCTTTATCTACTTTGCCAGTTTCTATCTTTTGATTGGTGCATTTATATCACTTGCATTTAAGGTACTTATTAATATGTTAGTGCTTCAGTCCACCCTTTTATTATCTTCTGTTTGTTTCTTTCCCATTTCTCTCTTCTTGCCTTCCTGTGAGTTATTTAAACTTTTTCCCCCAGATCTACCTTGATATATTTAATAGAATTTTTGAGTGTATCTCATTGTATTGTTTTTGTACAGTTATTCTGGCTATTACAATATATATATATATACACATACATATATATACACATACATATATATGACTCATTTCAGTCTACTGTTTTCTATAGTTTGTCACTTTGAGTAAAAGGACAACATAAAAATATTTTAAAGTGGGTAAGGTAAAGAAACCTAGATGGTAGTGATGGTTTTAGTTTTTGTTTTAATCATAATATATATATATATATATATAATGAGGAAAAAGAATAGTTTGTTTTATATACAAATATCCTTGCTTTATTCATCATTTTCTTCTTTCATGATGCTGCAAAATTCTCTTTTGCCAGGTTTAAGAATAGTTCTGCTACTTACAAATTACTTTTTATTTTCCTTTGCCTAAGAATGTCTTATTTCTTCTTCATTCTTAAAGGATAGTTTTCCTGGATATAGAATTCACAGTTGATAGTTCGTTTCTTGCAGAGCTTAAAAAATATTGTGTAAATTCTTTCCTGCCTCCATGGTTTCAGGTAAGAAACCCATTGTCATTTTATTTGGTGTTCCCTTACAGGCAACTCATTCTTTCTCCTTAGCTGCTTTTAAGACCATTTCCTTTTCTTTACTTTTCAGAAATTTAATTATGATGTGTTTTGACACTAATTTCTTTGGGTTTATCATGTTTGGAATCTCTTAGCTCTTCGAATCTGCACATTTATGTCTTTTGTCACATTAGGGAAGTTTTCAGCCATTATTTCTCTGAATACTCTTTCAGTCTCATTCTCTTTCTCCTCTCCTCAGGTACTCTGATTTTACGAATGTTAATCTTTTGTTATTACTCAGGTTCGAGGCTCTGTTCATTTTTCTCCCCCACTCTATTTTCTCTCTGTTGTGCAGATTCGGTAAATTTCATGGATCCATTCTCAAGTTCAATGACTCTATCTTCTCTCTTCTTGACTCTACTATTGAGCTCACCCTGAAAGGTATTTTTTTTTAATTTCTATCATCATATTTTTCAGTTCTGTAATTTCTATTTACTTCTTTTATATACCTTATTTCTTTACTAAGATTTCCTATGTTTTTCATTTGTTTCAAGATAATTTGAAATTGATCTATTAAAACGTTTCTATGAGGGCTTCTTAAATTCCTTGTCACATAATTTTAATATCTGATTTGTCTTAGTATTTGTGGCAGTTCATTGTCTTCTCATGCAAGTTGTGATTTTCATGGTTCTTGGCATGATATGTAATTTTGTGTGTATATTCAATATTTTTTCCATCATATCAGAAGGCTCTAGGCCCAAGTGAAATCTTTTATTTTAGGAAGCAGCTACCCTGTTTAAGTTTAGCAGGCAGGTTCTAGCCCACTTTTGTGTGCTGTGATTCCACAGACAGTTTAATTTTCAGTCTTTAAGGTGTTATTTTGATCTCCTTGGTTTATCTCATGCTTCTGGAGCTTCCACTAATCTCTGTTGCTGTTGTCTACAGGAATAGAAGGGATTCCCTGAGGATAGTTGTCAGATGTCTCTTGATATGGAGGGTAGTCTCAGGCCTGGAGCCTAAGAAGCTTTCTATGATTATCTATTTGTTTTGGTGGGTCCAGCTTGTTGGTTTTTCCCATCCACCCCACTGTTTCTGGGTGTGAGGGGAAATTCTCAGGCCTACAGGGACAAAGAGGTTTGCTGGGTTGAGCCAATTGCTGTGGCTGAGTACCTCCTGCCTGTTCCATCCACCTATTTCTGAGTCTCTTGGCAGTACAGGGTAATCCTCAAGCCTGGCAAGGAAAAGAATAATTCCCCTGGCCACTTCTTTTAGTTAGGTCTCTCTATTAATCCTCTTTTCAGGTTGTGTTAGCACACCTAATGTTGTCAGAGGGACTCCTGTTTCACCCAGGGGAGGAATGAGCCTATCTGGGTTGCCTTTTGTTTCTATATTCTGGGTCAGGAAACACTAGATACATGCAGCCTTCTGTTGGGTTTGAGTATATAAGGCACCCTGATGCTTTATTGTTCTTCCAGACCTGGAGTCCAAAATCAGTTCTTTTTATTTTTACCGGCTTTCAGAGTTCTCCTTTGGTTCATTCTTATTACTTCCAAACTTTGTAGCTGTGCTTATTAAGTAGGAGTGGGGAGAAGCAGGAAGAAATAGATCTATACCATCTTTTTCAGACTGGGAGTTTTTCATTGATGTTCAATGAAAGAGAATTATTTTTGAACAAAACAGAAAAGTTTGCTTGCCTAGAAGAAAGTAGTATTACCCATTACACTGAAAACACAAAATATTTAATTGTGTAATTTCTTCCTGGAGGCCTTTTATGTAAAATAAGAGATATATCTCAGTTTTATACAACAAATTATGCTGTAAAAAATGCTTTACAAAGCATTTCCTCATGTCATCCTTACAGAAGCCCAAAAAGCAGGTGAATATTTAAGTTCAAGCACCTGCTACCTAAAAACAAAACAAAACAAAAAATCAGAAAACTTGAATTTGAAAGTTCTTGCAATATTTAAAATTCTTTCTGTTACAATTTTCTATCACCTAACACTTCACATGTTCCCAGGTCTATCTTTGAAGCTTACCCAAAGACATGATTAGCTATTGTCAATGTCTAACAGTAGGTCCATCTGTCTTCCCTCATCTCAGTGACAAGGGAAAACTAAACTGCAACTGAATATGCAGCAATATATATTTTTTCCATTGACATTAAAAATCTCTGATAACTGGGAGGAAAAAAAAAACTCAAAAAAACAAAAAAGAAAATCACCTCTTGGCAACAGGAAAGCCTGAGCAATTAGGAATATGTGAGCCAGATAACACAAGACAGAGGATTAAAGGACATCTGTGTCTGTGTCAAAAAGAGATATTGCTGTGCCAAAGCTATGGTTTTGCTTATAATGTTTGTTATTTGCATATTATGCTTTCTAATGCTTCAAATGAAAAAGCACAATTGCTAATCCTAAAGTAAGATTACCTAGCATGATGTTTGAAAATGGATCAGAAAATGTAAAATGGCGACAGGTCTTCGATCTTGAAATTTACTGTTTAGCTTCTGCGTTTATCTTCTCCTGCCACCACCTAAAATGCAATAGTCCATTTTATATCCCAAATAAGTAGGGAATAAAAGTTAACCAGACTTCATTGAATCATCACCTATATATGCCTATGAGCTACAGGGAGACACAGGTTAAGTTTTCTCAAACACAATCTTTAGGCGATCTTGTCAAAGGTAAAGAAGAATAAAGGAAGAGGACATTTCTACCTGGAAACCTAGGGAGTAACACAAATATCCACCTGCCTGAAATTCTTTTATAGAATGCCTCTGCCAATGGAATGGTCAAGGTAACCTTGGACTTTATTCTAGTTCAGTAGTTTCTGGCTCTTCAGCAAAACAGAAGACGAGGCAGGGATCAAAATTAAAAATGCTGAGCCAACTACCCTGTGAGGCTTACCCTGAAATTTCCCTGGAGAAATAGTACCTGTCCATGTCTGACTGGCACTGGAAGCTTGTTTATCTCTGCCTTCCTTGTTCATCCTATGCATTTGATGTTTTCCTCAAAGTCATGGCAAGATGCTATCTGTGCTAAGGTGTTATCAATGCACAGCTACCCTACAAAATTAGTCTGAATTGACTTTTTTGAAAAAGTCCCCTATGCATATGCCAATATTCACATTGAACTTGTAATATTTCTTGATATTCCTATAATGTGAAATGACTTCCCTGCAACCAATATTTCTATAATGTTCCCAAGTTCCTCTGGTGTCCTCTGGGATATGAGCCATAAGGATTAGAAGTCAGCGCACTGATGCTGCAGCCTGCTGGCCAGCAGCCTGAGATTTTGCACGCTGCCATCCAGCTTACTCAAGGCCAGCTGGCAGAATGAGATGTGGGGACAGATGCATCTTATAAATGGACATCTGTGGAAAGAGTGTACTCCAGGCGTTCCAGGCTGGCATGGAATCAAAGGGACCATTCTTCTTCCTTGATCATGGGAAGGAAAACCTCAACCAAAGATGTGATAGCTACTTGGCAGAGAAAAGACAGAATACACCAAAGGCTGAGATATTAAATGGGCCAAAGTTGCAATCTCTCAACCACATGATTTTTACAGGAAAAAAAATCCTATTAGAATAGTGATTTGTGTTTTGCCTTTCCTTATTACGTAGGACCAAAGCAATAATTAACTGCAGAAAAAAAATCACTTTTATTGTTTTATTTATTTCCCCAAAGAGTAAAAGTTCTATGTGAGTATTCAAGAACATTTCATGTCTTCATGTAGACACGTACATACATGTGCATTTGTATGTATGTGAATACATCATATGAACACATATATGTGAACGTGCATTTGCACACATGTACACATACACATACTTGCATACATATACACATGTGTGTATATATAGAGAGAATATATATACCTAAAATTATACATAGAAAGTATCAGTTAAACTTTTTAAGTTTTAACCATTCTTTGGTAATAAGTGATAATGACATTGTGGGATGGCCCTCTCAGAAGTCTTTCTCCATGCGAGATTGATTATATTTCTCTGAGAGATTAGGCTTAGTAAATTTTCAAGAAGACAACTAGGCCCCATAGAAAATCCCTAGTCCATGTTTCCACAGGACACTAACTCTGTCTATATAGTTAGGCGATTCAAGCACACACACAGATACACAGCATCCTCTGATAACATGAGCATGAAATGAAATGAATTAAACAAAGAAATTTCTTAATCCTATTGCCACATTCCACAGGGGTTTTATAGCCTATGTATGTGAATGTTCATAATAGATTGAAAATATTCCATATTTTCCCTAATTTATCTGATCGAGAATATGTCACAGATCTACATAGAGTAAGCACTGTTCTGATCAATACAGGATGAAGTGAGCCTTATAATACCATGATGTTTAAAAATTAAATAGGTCTCTTGGCTCAGTCTGGTAAGAATTTACATCAGAGTATAAGAAGAAGCAGTCAGGGAAGATAATGAACTGTTCATAGAACTGTTTGGCAGTGTGGCATAAGGAATACTACTTATTTGGGTCTATGTTGCTAAGTTTAGCACTTTCCTATGAAACACAGCTCCATTTCAGGACAGTGAATACTCCAGAGAACATTATCTCCTACGCACCCAGAAAACTCTGACAAAGCAGTGGAATGCCTAATGAAAGCTGGCATCACCCAGCAGCACTGGTGTCTTTGCTCACCAAACAATTGAATATCCAAGACAGTGCAGCTGAACCTACAGACAGTCTTTCTCAGCGGGCCATTCATTGGTCCTCAGCAGAAGTATTAGTGCATTAAAGAAAGGAAGATCAATGGTAGCTAGCAGTTATTATAATGCCCAGGAACATGCAGGACACCAGTGCTCTGCAAAGCAGTTGGAAGTCTTCCCTGCAACCGGTGAAATGGTCCATGTTCTTGACTGAGACTGGTGCTACCTGGTGAACTTAATGCCATCTAGCTGCAGGCTCAATGAGGCCACAGGACGTGGTGCTGCTGATCAAAAACAGCAACATCCATGAGCAGCAATAGCAGTCCACAGCAGATTTTTCAGGGACAATCAGACACTGGTGCCCAGCAAAGTGGATTTTGTCCAAGTAGATAAATAGTTTCATTTGAAGTGGGATACAAGTTGCCTCCTGTGTGTCTGAACTTTTTGAGCTATTTGCCAGTGGAATGAAGTCTAACTCAGCAGACAAACATATAATTTTATACATCAAACTCTAAGAAACTGTTTTTTTCTCCAGTGAAGTTTTATTTCTTAACAATGTAATATTAATAATATTCTATATGGAAATTGTAAGTATAATTAAAAGGTTATAAATTATACAACATATGTTAACATAGAAAATTTATTAATATAGAATTCTGAACAACTTAAAAATAACTGTAAAGTTGCCATTAATATAATTGTCTGAAAATGACCATTTATTATGCATATAGAGAGGAATATTCCTTCAGAGAAGTAATACTGTACAATAACATAGGATAATTAAAAATTCTTATTTTTTTTAAAAAAGCTCAGATTTTCAAGAGCTTTGCTGTTTGTCTGCACTAAAATATATTTGGAACAGAAGAGCAGGCATGTGTTCATGCATTCAAGAAACATTTCAAACATTAATTTAAAGTTTACAGCATCTGAAGCTACCTGCTTTTCCCTGGGGAGAAAAAGTTGAACAATACATAGTTCACATATACCAGAACCTGAAAGAATAGCAGAGCTGTCAAGCTGAGAGAAGGAGAAAGAAGCATAAACATGCCACAATTATGCATGTTGACAGGTTCCATGGTAGATATATGTACAGATTATTCTCAGAGGGAGGAAAAACTAATCTTTCCAAGGGTACTAGGAAAGACATCAGAGAAGGGTGACATTAATGCTGAATCTTGAAGGGTAATTAGAAATCTTCCCAGCAGAGAATGTGAATGTGAAGTAAGCCAAGCAGTGGGGACGTCGCACAAAAGGCATACATTGTCGAAGGGCACAAGACATGCAGGGAATCCTAAATAGAGGACTATAACCAGAACACAGGCTATGTCCAAAAGGCACAGAGGGAGGAAAGGTGACATTACACTATAGTAAATGAGAAACAGGGTAAATTTAAAGTTATCTTCATACATGAGCAGGAAACCGGTTAAGGGATTGTCATAAAATGTCAGGTAAGAAATTACAAAGGTCCGAAACAAGGTAGTGGACCTGTGTGAAGGGGGCAGATTCCAGATATATGGATGAAGTAGAATATGTAGATGATGTTAATGGTTGATTGATGAATGTCATTAAGAAAGAGGAAGCTATGATGACCCCACATTTTAGCTGAGTCCCTAGAATAACTCCCTTAACAAAAAGTAAATTCTAAGGAAGAATACATTTGAAAGAAAATCGGAGTTTAGTTTTGGGCATGCTAAGTTGATATTTGTTGATTCCATGCCCTTGGTTACACTGTCCAAGAATATGTGCAAATCAGAAATTGAGAACAGCAATTCAGGAGGAATGTGAACACTAGAAAAATCAATTTGAAATCATCTGCATGGATACATATGTATACATATACTCACACACATAATATATACAGAGTCATCAAAGCCATAGGGAGAGATGAGACTGTCCAAGGGAACAGGTGAAATGCAAAAGAGTTTTGTTCCAACACTTTGACTCTCTCCTCCTCCTTTTTAATCTGGCTTCCTTCCCAGGGGTACTTGAATGATTCTTTCCTGCTCTTCATGGCCATGTGCTTGCCCATGAAGTGATGGGTTTAGGAATGAGCAGGTAAGAAATTTCTAACCAATGAAAATGAAGCAGAAGCTGTGTGTGTTTGGGCAGGGGTGGGGAGATAGTTATTGAAAAGGTTTCTTTACCACAAAAAGAAACAGAAAGGAAAAGAAGAAGGCTGAATAAAACATTTTCAATTCTTCCCAAGAAATAAGTTATGTAAGTTTATTTCAGGAACACATATCTAAATTGGTAGTTTCAATCATTTTTTAAAATGATTTTGTGTATATGCTTGGAATATTTGTGAGAGGGCAGAAATTAATGTCCCATAACTCATACATTTATTCAGAAAACATTGTAATACTCATGCTATATTCTACATGCCACATGTGGATTAGGTGATTATTATAACAAATGAATAAACATTCTCTTCTCTTCCCCAATAACTCAAAATACTGTAAGAGGAAAAATATATGTTCATATAATTGTACTAATGGAATGAATGATGAGGAAATAAAGGGTAAAGGGAATCATGTGCCAGGTATTTTACAAATATTGTCTCATTTAATTTTTTAATCTATATTTTTAAAGATGTAGAAATCAAAACTTGTCACTGTTGGTTATTTTTTTCTAATTGAACCAGCTATTAAATGGGTAGCTTTGAATTAAAATATATTGTTCTCTCTTGTCAAAAGTAAATAATTGACTCAAAAATAGATTAAAGGCTTTACTCAGCTGATGCACGTGAGAGAGACCTGAATACTAGGTGTTCTCCTTGTATAAAAGAAGGAGACCTCCACTTAATAGAGTGAGGAGTAGAGAAAGGTCCTTGTTCTGGTGATATGGCTCAGGTAGCTGTTTTCATCTGTAACTTCTGGAAACTTTGTGGTTGAAATGTTTGTTTATTGGATATTATTCCAGTTTTCCAGCTTTTGTTTGGTGTTGCTGTTACATTCTCATCCTGATAATTGACAGGACAGTCTTTTTAAGAGCTTTTTTTTCTTGGTGGGGGTCAATTGTGGTTTATCACAGTTCAGAGGCAGCAAGAAGGTGTTAAAAAAAAAAAAGAGTGGGGAACAAAATTGAAAACAAGGAAAATGAGGCAAGAGTTGAAGGCAAAAGAAATTTGGCATCCCTTGTCATGTCTCTTTTAATACTTTTGCAGTCTGATACTGGAATCTCTTTTTTATGACACTTCTTTGCCATTGTTCTAACAATGGCATGTAGAAACTTCAGTACAAACAAGGAAGCAGCACCAAATAACTGCCTGAGAGAGATGGTGCGCTCTTTATGGAGTAGATGGCATCGAGCTTAAGGCTATGGAGTTAAGTAGTTGTTAATCAATTCAACAAAGAGGTTGCACAGAAACATCGAACAAACGTGGTATCTTGGGAAAAGAGTCTTGGAATCACAAGCAAAGAGGACATACAGTTGAATAACAGAAAATGAGCATATTACTTGAAATCACTGAAATAGAACATAACAGGAATGGAGACTAGAGACATGCTTGGGAAGTAATCGTTTTCTGATCACAATCAGTTTTGACATGTGACTTAAAATCCACTGCCCTACACAGGTAACAAAGATTCAAGAAAAGTTTAAAAGGGACCCACTCCAGCAGTAATCTGAAACCAGGGGCAAAGTGGAGCTGGAGATATCAGAGAGAGGTTAAATAGCACATGGGAGAAAGACTCAGTGAGAGGTTTATTCATTTAAACTCTGCTGCTGCTTAAAAGCAGTGTAGTGTCCTGATAACACATGAATTCTTGAGGTCTGAATAGTTTCTGGAGCCACATTGCCTGGGCTCAAATGTTAGCTTTGGCATTTACCAGGTGTGTGGCATTAGGTGAGTTATTCATTAAAATATAGGGAAATTGCATTTCCACTTCATAATGTTGCCATGAAATACTTAACATATTGTTGTGAAATTAATGCTTGTTATCTCATGTTAATTTATCATCATGGCCATATTTGCCTGAGAACAGTGGTTCTCAAAATGCATTTCCCAGACCAAGAGCATCAGTATCTCCTGAACACTGATAGAAATGGAAATACCTGAGCCCTATGACAAAGCTGTGAAATTGAAACCTGCAGAGTAGGGAAGGCAGCAATCTGAGTTTTAACATGCCCTCTTGATGATTCAATAAACACTGATATTTGAGAACCACTTTCCTAGAGCACCTTAAAGTTATAGCAAGCTTTATAGATTGCCTACAGGAAAGCAGAAAAGTAGAACCATTTTTCTAAGCAGTGTTTAAGCAGGAGAGTGACAAGACCAATTATGTCATATTATGGCCACAATATTGGCCTTATAGAAATATACACAAAGATGTATGTCTCTCACTAAATATCTAGTTATTTGTTGCTTTGAGTTAAGCAGTGCCTGCTACAGATATCCTCTTTTGGAAATGGAAATGGTCCTGGGATAAATAACATTGCCAAGAAAACTGTGAAACAAGTCTAAGTTAGCACTTGACAAGAATATTATAATTTACAAAGTAATTTCTCACAATGACTTTAGTGGTTTACACAAGGGAAACATTACTGTTACCTTTATTTAAAAATGAGAATAATAACGTGGATGGATACTTGTGATATAAATGAAGTATCACAAAAATGGAAAAACAAACACTATGTGTACTCACTTTTAAATTGAAACTAATCAATCAACACTTATGTGTACATATGGAAATTGCATTCATTGGAAATCAAGCAGGTGGGAGGAGGTGGGAGGGGGTGGGAGGGAATGGGTAAATTCATACCTAACAGTACGATGCACACTATCTGGGGGATGGGCACACTTACAACTTTGACTCAAATGGTACAAATGCAATTTATGTAACCAAAACATTTGTACTCCCATAATATTATGAAATAAAATTTAAAAAAATAAATGAAAATGAGAATTATACAAATTACAAATTTAAAATGGATTAACTAAAATTATTTCCATTTCTTCACATGCTAAATCTCATGTTTACTGTCATTTTTATTTATTTAATAAAAATTTAAATAGCACAGGCTATATAGAGGCACCATTTGCCCTTTACAATTATTAACACAGTTTTCTATCATGCCTCTGATTCCTTAGTATTACTTGCACAATCAGTTTTCCCTCCTTTGCAGAGAGGACTGAGGTGCTGGGGATAAAGGATAAGGAACTTGGGTACAAAATTTAAAGAAACATAGATTGTTTATATACTTTGTTTCAGGCACAAAACTTGACAATGGGATACAAAGACTGATTGTACACAGTGTTTTCCCTTATAGAGCTTATATATTTTATTTTTTTATTTCAGAGTTTTATGAGGGTACAAACATTATGGTTACACTTTATGTCTTTGCCTCACCCAAGCAAGGGTTAAAGTCATGCTCTTCCCCCCTACAATGCTCCCTGTGTCCTTTAGTTGCAGGGTTACCCCCCAATCCCCCTAATCCCTGGAGAGTATTACTGCCATGTGATCACCCTAGTGTTGATCAGTTAGTACCAATTTGATGGCGAGTACAAGTGGAGCCCATTCTTCCAAACTTGTGGTGCCTCATTTTGAATAATGGGCTTAAGTTTAATCCAGGAAAGTGTAAGAGGTTCTAGATCACTGTCATTTCTTATGATTGAGTAATATTCCATTGTATACATATACCACATTTTAATAAACCACTTATGGATTGACCGGCACTTGGCTTGTTTCCACTCCTTGCAATAGTGAATTGTGCTGCCATAAACATTCGGGTGCAGATGTCTTTATCATAGAATTTTTTTTGCTCTTTTGGGTAGATGCCTGATAGTGCTATTGCTGGATTGAATGATATTTCTATTTTTAGCTCTTTGAGGTATAATTCTTTTCCACAGAGGTTGCACTAATTTGCAGTCCCACCAGCAGTGTAAGAGTGTTCCTGTCTCTCCACATCCTCGCCAGCATTTGTTGATTTGGGATTTTTTGATAGAGGCCAATCACTGGGAAGTATCAGTCTACCATACTTCAAACTGTACTACCAGGCTATGGTAACTAAAACAGCTTGGTACTGGCACAAGAACAGAGACATTGACCTCTGGAACAGGACTGAGAATCCAGAGATGAAACCATCCACATATGGTAATCTAATCTTTGACAAAGCTGACAAAAAATATACACTGGGGAAAAGAATCTCTTTTCAATAAATGGTACTGGGAAAACTGGATAGCTACATGCAGAAGAAGGAAACTGGATCCCTACCTCTCACCTCTCAAAAAAATCAATTCAAGATGGATAACAGACTTAAACCTAAGGCATGAAACTTTAAGAATTCTAAAATAAGATGTTGAGAAGACCTTTTCAGACATCAGCCTAGGCAAGGAATTCTTGAAGAAGAACCCCAAAGCAATCACCACAGCAACAAAAGTAAATAAATGGGTCCTAATCAAATTAAAAAGCTTCTGCACTGCCATGGAAACTATTAGTAGAGTGAACAGACAGCCCACAGAATGGGAGAAAATATTTTCTCTCTACACATCCGATAAAGGCCTGATAACCAGAATCTATCTAGAATTCAAAAAAATCGATAAGAAAAAATCAAACAACCCCATCAATAAATAGGCAAAGGAAATGAACAGAAACTTTTCAAAAGAAGACAGAATAATGGCCAGCAAACATATAAAAAAAATACTCAACATCTCTAATCATTAGAGCTTATGTTTTAACTCAGGATTTTTTAGTTTAATGTGAAATAAATCAGGAAATTGAGTATAAAAGGGCTCTTGGAGGTAAAGAAGACAGCTACTGCTAATTATGTTATGTTCCCTTGATGTTATCATAGGCAATGTTTGGATAACTTTCATGAATAACTGCCAGAGTTCATGGGCACTAATTTCATTACTTAACATGAGATATTTGGTTGACATGACAAAAACCTGTGATCTTCTAGGTAAAATATCTCCTAATCCTATCTAATTTCCTTATGTCCAATATTTATTGTAACTATGATTTTATTCCCTTTTAGTAATTTATTAAGTGCTATAACTGAGCAGATTCTGCTTTCTTTGGGAGGACATCAAAGAACTCGATGCTGCAAGGTTCTTGTAACATCAGCTTTTCTTGTAGCTGTTGCCTTCTTGTTTCTTGTCATGCTGTGTGTGCATGCAGGTGACTTTGAGTTATATGAAGTTGTCAGGTTCTAGTTTTGCTTTTGCATATCATTCCTCTATTACTTTTTAGAAGCTAAATAGATGCTATTCTATCAGATGCTATTTAGGCATTCAACATTCATTTTGACTAGTTGCATGTGTTCCTTATCTTCCTTTACTTCTCACATTAGATATGTCTGTTCCATAATTACAATGTATCAGTGTTAAATATAATCCATCTATTCTGCCCAGATGATTGAATTAATCATTTGGTCAAAAAAGTATTAAGTGTATCAAGTGCCACTGTAAAAACTAAAGAAATGGTGAGGAATTCTGGGCCATAGGGCAGAGTAAATTAACAAAAATAACACACCAGACTTTTCAAAAACAATCCATATGCCTAGAAATAGAGATAATATCTTGTAAGTTTTGAAGCAAAACAGTTACAGACTTAGAATTCTATGTCGAGAAAAACTGTCATTCAATATTGAAGAAAAAAATAAAAAACATTTTCAGACTAACAAAAATAGTTTTACATGCAGAGATTCTTGCTAAAGGAGCTAATAACAAATGTTCAAAGACAGAAAGAAGTGAGAGAAAAGTCTTACAATAAAAAATGGAGAATAATAAAATTGGCAAATATTGAGTGATCTAAATCAATATTGGCTGTAAACAGGGATGACTAATATCTAGGGTATAAAACTAGGGTGCTACTAATAATACGGCATGAAGTCGGTGATCAGATTTAAAGTGTCCCAAGGTCCTTATATAAAATTTAGTAAGATGAGAGCAACCTTTACTAAAGAATGGATAGTACAAATTTTCAACATAACCACTTATAGGAGAGAAATGAAATGAATGACATTCAAAGCAGTGTAAGAAATAAAAGAGGAAAAGGAAACAGTGAACACAACAGAATACTGGAAACGCTATTGTAAAATAATCAAATACTGAATGTATGAATAAATGTTAAAATGAGTAAAGAAAGGTAGCATGAAAAGTCACTGTTATTATGTGTATAACTTTATATATTAAATATACAAAGGTGAACTTGCAGGACACCTACAATGTTTACAATGGTCATTGTCTTGGGGAAAGATAGGAGGGGAGGGAGCTTAAGGAGGAAAACAAAGTTATTTAAATTGTGTGTGTAATATTTAACATATTTATGTAAATAATACTTGAAAAAATAAATGTCAATATCTGTTAATTTGGGGCAATTGATACTCCATAATTTATTAAGTTATTCTCTGTTTTTCTAAATTTATTTATTTATTTTTTTGAGACAGGATCTCACTGTCACTCAGGCTAGAGAACAGTGATGTCATCTAAATTTAAAAATCATTAATGCTAACAAAACTGTCGTACAAGGAATTGTGACCAGAGAAAGTTTTTAAGTTTATGCATGATAAAATGGTCATATTATTAGATCTAATTTTAAAACCAATATATGAGTTTTAAATAATTTTAGTTCAAATTGCAACATTATTTTATGATAATAATAAGAAATTCTTCTGGACCCAAAAAAGGCCAGAGCTATCATTGGCTACATTCTAATCTCAGAATATCTGAAGTGTAGACATAGGTATATATTCTTGGAAGAAAAATTTACTCGTGTGATCAGGTACGATCGTGTCCTTAAAAAAAGTAGTCTTGAAAGCAGCACTTTGCCTTGTTTTACATTTATTTTACTGCAAAGTCTGGATGTGTTAGCAAGGGCAAATGGAAGAGGGATGGATTTGGGATATAAAGTAAATAGTATTTATTATAAATAATGTAGCCATACAATTTGTTACACAAAGCAGAACACATTTGGCGGTAAAAGGAAGAGTTTAGAAGCAAGAAAAGGCACAAACCAAGAGTTTCTTGTGCAAATCCTTGATATAAGATGTTTTCTTAATTGCAACATTTTCTACATAGAGCCTCTCAACAATATTAAAAAGGAAGAGGAGTAGTTTATATTTTCAGCAAAGACAGGATCTCTAGGAAATTTTTATATTAAAATAACATAAATCATTGGTATGAAAGTACTTACGGTTATTTTATTTTGTAAATTATTGACAATAGGATTTAAACAGATTCATAGCAGAAGGGATAATCTAACAGTCCGTATTCCATAATCTTTATCTTGGTGGTTTCCACTCTTACAGTGGGTAAAATATAACTGAAACAGAGCATTTATTTGTTTGTGTTTCATTATTGAATCACTGTTAAAACCATTTACAATAACCTTATATTAATATATATGTATATGCACACAATATGTTAAAATTTAAGCATATGGGAAAGTAAGGGTAGAATAGGAGCAAGAATTAGGGAGGCAGAGCATCACAGAGCTTTAGGTTATACATCCTGGTGGTGAGTTTATATTTGGATCCTGAATTTCTTTTGAGGTTTCTGTAAACAAAATATACAAGAAGGCAAAGAAGAAATGGTCAGTTTTATTGTCTGTATATCCTCAAACAGAAAAATATATGTACACATATATGTATACATGTATATGTGTGTGGAGATACATGTATGTATACATTTCTTTCTTCACATCTGCACAATGATCCGCACAAATATACATATATCTACTCACATGCACACACCAGCACACACATATTCACACACATACTTGTTAAATGAAACACATTTCACAGAAATGATTTGTAATTTCTATGATTTATTTTTAACAAGAAGTTCTATTTAGAGACACTGAAAGATGTAGTTGACAATGTTCTATCTCTTTTTGTTTTCTAAATCTGTTTTATATACTGTCAACCATACAGGTGAACATTCATTCATCACACCTGCTCAGTTATCAGGTGTTCATTGAATGCTAGCAGTTCTCAGGTAACACGTTAAACACTGAGATATAGTAGTGAGCAAGTTAGACATGTTTGTTAAGTTTATGGTGTTAGTATTATTTGGAAGACAGAAATTAATTATGTAACCACACAGAAAAAATATAATTAAAATTTTTGTAGAAACATGGGGATAAATATGTGTATATATATGCACACACAGACCATCTCTCTCTCTCTCTCTCTCTCTCTCTCTCTCTCTCTCTCTCTCTCTCTCTCTCTCTGTGTATGAAAAGACTTTCAAAATCATATTACATTTTTAAAGGGATACGGAATCTCCACAGTAAATTTTGCTTTAGCAAAAAGACATTGTGATTTTTGACATTGTGATTTTTGTCATTGTGTGAACATAGAGTATATTTACACAAACCCAGATGGTATAGCCTACTACACACTAGGCTATACGGTGTACCCTATTGCTCCTAGGTAATAAACCTGTACTGATGTTACTGTACTGAATACTGCAGGCAATTGTAACACAATGGTAAGCATTTGTGAATCTAAACATAGAAAAGGTACAGGCCGGGCGCGGTGGCTCACGCCTGTAATCCTAGCACTCTGGGAGGCCGAGGTGGACGGATCGTTCTGAGCTCAGGAGTTCGAGACCAGCCTGAGCAAGAGCGAGACCCCGTCTCTACCAAAAATAGAAAAAAATCAATTGGACAGCTAAAAATATATAGAGAAAAAATTAGCCGGGCATGGTGGTGCATGCCTGTAGTCCCAGCTACTCGGGAGGCTGAGACAGTAGGATTGCTCGAGCCCAGGAGTTTGAGGTTGCTGTGAGCTGGGCTGATGCCACGGCACTCGCCCCAGGCAAGAGAGTGAGACTCTGTCTCAAAAA
>RJWJ010024328.1:0-24947 GCA_004363605.1 Indri indri | reverse complement strand
CACACTTTTCCTCAGTATGTGTTTAAATAAATAGTATACATGGGAACTTTTTTAGTCCAAGTTGATTTTCTTGGACTAAAAAAGAAAGATGCAGTGAACTTGTAAGTGTCTCTTTCCATACCTTCTATGTGTTCTTACTTCTAATATCTTACACATAAGGAACCTTACTCTGCAATTATTGGAGGCATTTTGCCCCCATACTCAGAAGTTCCTGGGAGTTTACATTACTCTGAGGGAACTCTTAGCCAATGATGGTAGGAGCATGCTATAGGAGCATGGAAACTCCTCTCCCTTGGTCTTAACAGGGAAAACCACTGACACATAATTTACACCCTGTACTCCCCTGTGGAATCATTATGAGACTGACACGTTGGCTAAAATCGAACCCTTGTTTGGCTTCTTCCCCTTTCTTCTCTTGTATCTCTTACCTTTTAATAATTTTCTATTTGGAACACTTGCTTATTAAATCTGTTGCATACTAATCTTCATCTCCAGAACTGCTTCTGACATGTGTCTATGTTTTTGTTTATTTTAGGGCAGAGGCAACTGGGTGTGCAAGGAAAGGGAGAGGGTCCCAGAAAGCATGGGATGGTAACTGTCCCTACCTACCCTCTTGGACTGATTTAGAACTCCAAAAGATTTAAGCTTTTGGAGAAGACACTATTCTATGAGCTACTTTTTGAGATTCTGAGTAATGTCCATACTTTTGAGACCTAGGTGACAAATTATCAGAGTAAAGTTAGGAAGAGGAGCAATCTCCAATTCTTGTGACAAGCTTAGTAATGTTTGGATACCTAGAGTACTATTGACAATTCACAATTGCAAAGATGTGGAAACAAGCCAAGTGCCCATCAATACATGAGTGGATTAATGAAATGCAGTGTATGTGCACCATGGAGTTCTACTCAGCCACAAAATCATTGGTGATCTAGCACCTCTTGTATTATCCTGGATGGAGCTGGAGCCCATTCTACTAAGTGAAGTATCACAAAAATGGAAAAACAAGCACCACATGTACCCATACTCACCATCAAATTGGTAGTAATTGATCAACACTTATGTGCACATATAGTAGTAACATTCATCGGGTCTCGGCAGGTGGGAGGGGGGAGGAGGGGATGGGTACATTCACACCTAATGTATGCAGTGCACACCATGTGGTGGATAGACATGGTTGAAACTCTGACTCGGGTAGGGGAAAGACAATATATGTAACCTAAACATTTGTATGCCCATAATATGCTGAAATTAAAAAATAAAATAATAATGATAAAAAATAAACAACAACAAAATAATTAAATTAACCCTCCAGATTAGTATCCTTTGAAACTAGTATGAATGCAATACAGTTGGGGATTTTCCATTTGGCTTGGATGATTTGGGGTCTTTAATTTCTTCCCATATGACTTGTTTTAAATTATTTTAGCAGATTCTCATGTGAGCAATTTGGTTGAATGATAGGTAAGCACACTAAACATCCTAGTTCTCTTCAAGCTGACATCTTTTCTTTTATTGTATTTTCAGTGGTCTTCAAATTTTGAACACAGTAATTTTAAAGATCTTTGAATTTTTCTGTGTTTGTGTGTGTGTGCATATGCTTCTGTGATAAATGACATATTCAAGGGACAAATGGAGGAAGCATTGTTGATTAAAAATGAGATTCATAAGATAATATTATTTTAATATGGATTATGTTTGAAGTAGCGATACCGATGTGCTTTGCTCATGATGTTAGTTGTTTGTTCACAGTATTTGTTTCTTATATCTATAAAATGGGCATGAGAGCAAATTGCCAAGAAGAAATCAGATTTTGATAATCCAATTATACCTTTCCTGTAAAACCAATTTTTAATAGAAAGTTATGGTTCGATGACTTAAAGATGAAGTTTTGCATATGCATACCTATGAGACAGAAGGAAAATTACAAGTAGCAACATTAAAATACCACTGAGCAAAAACTCAAAAAATGACTTGTGTGCCTATCTAAGTCGGTAACTTATTGTATAATTTTGAACAATTCACTTAACGTTTTAAAATTTTTCGATAAATTATATTTATAAATATTCTGGGGTACACATGAAATTTTATTACATGCATAGAATGTGTAATGATCAAGTCAGGGCATTTAGGGTACACATCACCTGAATATTTGTTATTTCTATGTGTTAGGTATATGTCAAGTCCTCTCTTCTAACTTTTTGCAAATATACGTCATTGTTAACTGTAGTCACCCTACTCTGCTATCAAACATTAGAACTTATTCCTCCTATCTAACAGTGTATTTGTACCCATTAATCAACCACTCTGCATACCTCCCTTCCCTCCCACCCATACATCCTTCCCAACCTCTGGTGTCTATCATTCCACACTCTTCATCTCTTTGACCAACTTCTATAACTCCAACATATGAGTGAGACATTATATTTGACATTATGTGCCTGGCTTATTTTGCTTAACATAAGGACCTCCAGGTCTGCACATGTTGCTGCAAATTGCATGATTCATTCTTATCGTATGGACAAATAGTGTTCCATTGTGTATATGTACCACTTTTTTTAATCCATTCATCTGTTGATGGACACTTAGGTTGATTCCCTGTCTTTGTTAAGTGAATACTGCTGCAATAAACATGGAAGGACAGGTATTCCTTTGATATATTGATTTCATTTTGTTTGGATAGATACACAGTAATGGAATTGCTGGATCAAACGGTAATTCTATTTTTAGTTTTTTGAGAAACCTTCATATTTTCCATAATGGCAGTACTAATTTACATCCCCACCAATAATGTATAAGAGTTCTCTTTACCCCACATCCTCTCCAACATCTGTTATTTTTTGACTTTTTAATAGTAGCCATTTTAACTAGGGTAAGGTGATATTTCACTGTGGCTTCAATTTGCATTTCCCTGATGATTATTGATGGTGAGCATTTTTTCATACACTTATTGGCCATTTGTGTCTTCTTCTGAGAAATATCTAGTTGTGGTGGTTTTTTTTTTTCCATTTTTAAACGAGATTATGTGTTTTGCTGTTGAGTTGTTTCAGTATTTTTGTATGTTCTGGATATTAGCCCCCTATCAGATGAGTAGGTTGCAAATATTTTATCTCATTCAAGAGGTTGTCTCTTCAATTTGTTGATTGTTTCTTTTGCTGTGCAAAAGCTTTTCAGTTTAATATAGTCCCATTTTTGTATTTTTTTGTTTTTTTTGCCTGTGCTTTTAAGGCCTTAGTCATAAATTTTTGTCTAGACCAATGTCCTAAAGAATTTTCTCCCATGTTTTCTTTCAGTATTTTTGTAGTTTCAGGTCTTCAATCCATCTTGAGTTGATTTTTGTATACGGTGAGATATAACTGTCCAATTACATTCTGTTGCGTATGGTTATCCAGTTTTCCCGGCACCATTTATGGAAGAGCATGTCCTTTCCCCAATGTATGTTCTTGATGACTTTATCAAAGATCAGTTAGCTGTACATATGTGGATTTATTTCTGGGTTCTCTGTTCTGTTCCATTGGTCTGTGCGTTTATTTTTATACTAATCATTCCAGTTTTGGTTACTATAGCCTTATACTATTATATTTTGAAGTCAAGTAATGTTATGCCTCCAGCTTTATTCTTTTTGCTAAAGATTACTTTGGCTATACAGGCTCTTTTTTGGTTCCATATGAATTTTAGCATTGCTTTTTCTATATCTGTGTAAAATGACATTGGTGTTTTCATCAAGATTGCCTTGAATCTGTAGATCGCTCTGGACGGTATGGACATTTTAGCAATATTAATTCTTCCAATCCAATTTGAATGTCTTTCCTTTTCTTCTTTAATTTCTCAGGCTAGTATTTCCAGTACTATGTTGAATAGGAACAGTGAAAGTGGGCATCCTTGTCCTGTTCCAGTTCTAGAGGAAAGGCATTTGATTTTTCCTCATTCAGTCTGATGTTAGTAGTGGAATTGTCACATATGGTGTTTATTATTTTGAGGCATGTTCCTTCTGTGCCTCATTCTTTGAGAATTTTTATCATGAAGCAATGTTGAATTTTATTAACTTTTTTTCTGCAGCTATTGAGATTATCATATGGCTTTTGTCCTTCATTGTGTTGATGTGATGTATCACATTTAATGATTCACATATATTGCACCATCCTTGCATCCCAGATATAAATCCCACTTGAACATGGTTGCTGTGTGATATTTTTGAGATCCTGTTGGATTTGGTTTGCTAGTATTTTGCTGAGGATTTTTATGTCTATGTTCGTCAGGGATATTAGTCCATAGTTTTCATTCTTTCATTTTTTTTTTTCTTTTGTTGTTGTTGCTTTCGTGTCCTTGTCTGGATTTGGTATCAGGGAAATATTGTTTTTGAAGAATGAGTTAGAGAGAATTAATTCCTCTTCAATTTTTTGGAATAGTTTGAGGAAGATTTGTATTAGTTCTTTTTTAAATGTTTGGTAGAATTGAGCAGTCCATGTATGGTAGAATCCATCCAGTCCTGAGATTTTCTTTGTTTGGAGACTTTTTATTGCTGATTTAATCTGGCTATTCATTATTAGTTTGTTCAGATTTTCTATTTCTTCCTGATTCAATCTTAGTAGGTTGTATGTTTCTAGGAATTTATCTTTTACCTCTAGGTTTTCCAGTTTGTTAGCGCATAGTTGCTCATAATAGTCTCTGATGATCATTTGTATTTCTGTGCTATCAGTTGTAATGTCTCCTTTATCATTTCTGATTTTGTTTATTTTTATCTTCTCTCTTTTGTCCTTGATTACTCTAGCTAACAGTCTATCAATTTTGTCTTTTCAAACAACCAACTTTTTGTTTCAGTGATCCTTTGTATTGGTTTTTTGGTCTCTATTTCACTTAATTCTGCTCTGATCTTCATCATTTCTTTCCTTCTGCTAATTTTGGGTTGGTTTGTCTTTGCTTTTCTAGTTCCTTGCGGTGCATTGATAGATTATTTATTTGAAATCTTTCTACTTTTCTGATATAGGCATTTACTGCTATAAACTTTCCTCTTAGCACAGCTGCTGCTTTTAATAAAGAGGAATTATTTAGAGCTCTTCTAAGTGATACAGGTCAGACTTAAGTTTTTGAATCAGTAATGACAGAAACATTAACGTATGAAAAAGTATGGATAGTCCAGAAATTACATAATTTTTAAGTCATTTCCACCTCTAAAATTCTAAGCTCTTATGTAAACTTTAAAATTTTTATGAAATTTAATAGATAAGATTAATAAAGAACCACTCCATTGCCTTAGCATCCTTCAAAAAAACTGAATTATCAGCTAGGCATAAAGGCTTATACCTGTAATCCTAGCACTTTGGGAGGCCGAGGCAGGAGGATCACTTGAGGCCAGGAATTTGAGACCAGTCTGAGCAAGAGCAAGATCCCATCTCTACAAAAATTAGAAAAATTGGCTGGGCATGGTGGTACACACCTGCAGTATGAGCTACTCCAGGAGATTGAGGCAGGAGGATGGCTTGAGCCCAGTAGCTTGAGGTTGCAGTGAGCTATAATGATACCGCTGCACTCTAGCCCAGGGCAATAGAGCAAGACCCAGTCAAAGGGGGGGGGGGGGAGAAATATAAATTATCTCTTCCAATCTGGTTTTAGAACAAGAAACTCAGCAGGTCTTTGTACTGTAATGGGCTGATTATGTTTCCTCAAATTCATATGTCATAGCCCTAAGCCCCAGTGCCTTAGGATGTGTCTATATTTGAAGATCAGGCCTTTAAAAGGGTGACAAAGTTAAAATGAGTACCTTAAGAAAGTTAAAATTTCTGTCATTTAAGCCATACAATAACTGGTAATTTGTTATGGCAGTCCTAGTAAACTAATACAGAAACTAAATATTTTTTATCAGGTGGGTCCTAATCCAATCTAACTGATGTTTTTGTATCAAGTGGAAATTTAGACACACAAGGAGACATAGGGGTGCTTGCACACAGAGAAAAGACCCTGTGAGCACACAGTGAAAAATCATCCACCTGTAAACCAAAGATAGATGTCTCAGGAGAAACCAAACCTACCCAAAACCTTGATCTTGAACTGACATCAAGAATTATTGGAAAATAAATTTCTGTTGTTTAAGCCATACAATCTCTGGGGATTTGTTATGGCAGTCCTAGCAAACTAATACAGATACTACATATTTTTTGTCAAAAACACAGATTTTAATTCTGAGATTTATAGCATAATCTCCTAATATATTTTGATGTCTATTAATATAATAAAAATATTATACAGCAAGTTTGTTTATTCTTTGTCATTTTCTTCACTATAGCATGATCCTCTAGGAGAAACAAAAAATTGAGTTGATCATCACGCATCATCCATATTCTCTTTTTGTGGGCTATAACTCAATTACCACGTGACCACTTGAGAATGAACAAAGTATTTCAGGCAAGATAGCTTAGTTATACTAGTAATTTTTATTGAAATATCTTCTTTCAATTTGGTTTTATAATGTTTTAAATAACTGAAGAGTTCCATAACATTCAGTAAATACTTAAACGCTCTGAACTTCAAATACCTCCAGATGTGTTGGACTAAATTATATAAGATGACTTATGGTTTGGTTATTCTGTGGTTCTAGGAATTCTTAGACAAGTAACTATTGAAAACAAATCTATGTGACAAATACTGAGTGAGTTTCAATTAAAAAAAATTTACTATGTGTTTTGTGAGTAAATTGAATTTCTGCGAGTATACACTTGGTTGCTACAATTTAGATGGGAACACAAACATACATGCATATGAAAAGGACCAACAAAAGACAGAAATGGTCAGAACCAAAAGTTGCAGTAAGCTTGATAAACAAATGCTGCAGGAGATCAAGGAGAAATATAACCTAATATAAGAAGCAGTGAATATGTTCCAAGAGACATTCTACTATGCTGTGACAGATTTTAGTTAAGCAGTTACACTGAGCTGACCTGTTTTACAAAATAGGGGCAAATGAAATATCTCTGTCATTTATCAAATTACCTAGATTTCATCACCATTGTGCATAGCTGATGATTAATTAGTTTGCTATTCCCCAGACAATAAGAAAATAAGTAAATGACTAAACACACTCAATATTAAACATGTTCAGTATATTTTCATTACATCTTCCATTCTTCCTGTTCCCTAATTTTTGTTCTGATAAAGGAAAAGATGAAGGAAAGAGATGCTGATTCTTTGAAAAATAAAAAAAAAATAATTTTCCTAATGATCCTAATTAAAAAACTACATGAAACTAAATAATTTTCTAGGTTCTTTTGATAAATCTGGTAGGAATATTAACCTTAATATAGCCTTTCCATTGCAACTCTTTTGGACCTTTTTGGCCCAGGAAAGAGCAAAGAATTTGATTCTGATGACACCCACGTAAAAAAGGGCCAGGGCTTTAGATCTAAGAATAGGAAGAAGTCATAAGATCCCAAGGCACTTGCCTGGGGGTTAATTAATCAGTATTAGTATTCATCTTCACAACTATATTTTTACTTGCTACCAATTGGCTGAGCAGATGGTAAGGACCTGAAATCTGGCACATCTCGAAAAATAATCAGATCTTATCAAGTCAACTCATTTTGGAAACTACATTAGAAATTCATTGCTGACTTAAGAAGAAACAGTTTCCTAATACTGTTTGTTCTGGGAACAAGATTCCTGCTGAAACAATTCTTCTTTTGTTAATCACCTCTCTCCCAACCCCCTACACAAACACATTGGATGTTGAAAACAAAGAGGAAAAAAAAATTTTTTTCCCCTAAATGAAAATTTTTAACAAGCTAGCATAGTCTCTGGCTAGGAGAAGCCACCAGAAGCTGATTCCTCCCACTTTGGCTCACTTCACTGACTTAAAACAATCTCTTCTCTCTCTAATGAAACCCATAACGTACACACAGAAGAAAAAAGAAATCTCAGTGCTGTGGAGAAGAATAACAGAGAAACATAAGGTACGTTCTATAAAGGAACCAAATAATCAGTCTCTTGCCAGCAAACCTGAGATGATTAATTGCCAGCTCCACAGAAGGTGAAAAGTTAAAAAAAAAAAAAAAAAAGGAGAGAGAAAAGAGAAAAGGGCCTAAGAAAGAATTTTAAAATATTAAACAATTTACGTCTCTCCAAAATTGTTTAATAACAAATTAAGAAAAAAAGAATATGTCAGAGTTAAATCTAATAATGCTGTTTTGGTAGCAGACACAGATATGGTCATAAGATTACCAGAACCCTCTCTTAAGGATACCTAATAACTGATACACAAAGATGCAAAAATACTAAAGAAAATTAAAGCGATATAAAATTGTAAATATATACAAAAAAATAGGAGACCAACGGCATATCTTGGCTGCAAGTCAAATAATTTTTGTTTTTGTTGTTTGTTTTGATTTAGAGAGCAGTCTTTTATTTAGTCATTTATATAATATATGTAATATATATGTATGTATGTGTTTGTATATGTTAAAAAAAAACACAATATGTTAGGCAGCATTCTAGGAACTGGGGTAAAAAAAGTGAACAAAAATGAACTAAAATCCCAGTTTTTGAAGGGATTACTTTCTATTGGAATAATAGATATTAAACACTAATTCTAAATAAACTATACTACATTATAAGGTGACCACTGACTTCAAGAAAAATATAGCAGTGATGAGGGATAGGAGTGTTGGGGAACAGTGGTTCTAACTTTAAATGGGGTGGTCAGGGGATGCTTTGTTAAAAAGGTGACCTTTAAGTCAGGATCCAAAGGAGGTAAGGGAGAGAGCTACACCAGGAAGAGAAAAGATTAGTTGAGAGAACTAAGCGACCTATGCCTAGCATTGCTTGAGTTATAACATACTCTAGCATAGAGTGAGCAAAGGGAGAGTAGCAGGAGATAAAGGAAAAGAGATAAATGGAACCAGATGATTCAGTACTATGTAGGTAATAGTAGGTGAAAGGAGAAGACCTTGGAGAGTTTGGAGCAGAGAAATGACATGCTCTGAGTTATATTTTTTGAGGGTACTTCAGGCTTCTTACTATGAGAATAAGTTAGTGTGGGCTACAGTCAAGGCATGAAGCCTATTGGAACAATCTAGACTTCAGGTATAAATTGTGAGGTCATAGGAAATGTGGGTATTGATAACACCTGACAATATTTCATTATAAGGTGGCCGACCAGGTACTACTTACTTTTATTTTAGGTTATTATCAACTTTGAGACACATGTTTTAAAATGTCTTAGACATTTAAATGTCTAAGACATTTAAAATGTCTTACACATGTCTTAGAATCCTGAAAATCAATGTGAAAACCTCTAATAGTCTGTGACAAAACTGTTAGGATTTTGGTTCTGTTGCATGCATTTAATTTTGCAATTACATATTTTTTTGTTGCTTTTAAATAAAAAACTTGAAAAGGCCTAAAAAATCACCCCATCTCAGGGACAGCCATCACCTAGGAGATCGCTAGAAATATAGAATCTGGCACCCCATACAAGACCTACTGATTTGTATACATGTTAAAGTTTGAGCAGTGCTGCTCTGATCCATGTCAAATGTATAGATGAAAAAATAGACTGCATATGGCAAGAGAACACAGACTCCCTGGATCCTTTACATTTACTTGTGGTTTTGGTTGTTTCAAATATGCTTTTTCTTCTCTTCATAACAAGATAACCATTCTGATGCAAATTTCTCATCACAGAATGATGTAATTTTGTAAGATCAGTGGAGACAGGGGGCTTGGCTTTGCTCATTGCTGTGTCTCAATCACCTAGAAAAGTGCTCTACCTAAGTAATTACAAATTTTGAATGAATTAATAAATGCATCAATTTTTATGCATACCTTGTATGCACCCTGGAAACTCAAAGAAGCCAAACACAAGAATAGACAAACAAATGTAAATCCAAAATATAATTAATCAAAATAGTTATTTGCTTACACTTGAAGGTTTTATATAAAAGGCTTGGTAATACAAGGATAAAACCAAACTAAAAGGGCAAAATGCCTATAGACTATATAAACTCCAGAGTTTCTTTCTTCTTAAAAATTTATCTAGAATGCATTATGTGTTTTCTGGGGCGATTGAAATATCGTAATTTTTATTATATTGGTAGTTACATGGGCATATGCATTTGTCAAAATGCATTCAACTGTACACTAAAACTAGGTACATTTTATTTTACCTAAATTATATTTCAATAAATTTGGTTAAAATTAAAACAAAAATCACAATAGTAAATATTCACTTATAGGGTTATGTTAAGTGTTGTTGTAAATCATGGTGATTAACTCTTCTGCATCCATTTTGCCCCAGGTAATAAGTCTAAATCAGTCATGTCACTGATTTGTTAGAGAATGGGCATCTGATGTAGGACTGGCCAATGAATCATGAGCTGAATTATTCCAGGAGGGTTTATGGGGAAAATTTTCTAGCTTTTGAAAAGGAGATACAAAATAATCTTTCCTTTCTTCTTCTGTTTCTCTATCTGGATATGGATTTGGGGAATGGCTATAGACATTGGTGAAATGACCACAAAATTTAAGTCACAGACGGCTAAAAGTATATGTTGTTAAAGAGAATGGGGCAATTGGCTAAGCAGCTGTGGTAATGTTGTCTGGACTTATTTTTACATCTGGGCATTCACTTGGCTATTGGCTGATCCAGGCCTGCTTTGGTTGGGATTTCTGGGGTGACTCAGCGGTGTTCCATATGTCTCTTATCACCCAGTAGGCTGGCCAGGCAAGTTCTCAACACAATGGCAGAATACAAGAGCACAGCTCGAAATAGAACACACTTTCTCAAGTCCTTTTTTTGTGAAGTATGCTAAAAATCTGCCAAAGCAAGTTACATGGCTAAATCAAAAGCAAGGTGCAAATACACAGATTCCATCTCTTGACCAAGAAGCTGAAATGTAACTTGATAAAAGATATGGAGAGAGGATGGGACAAATAACTGAGGCTGTTAGTCCAAATAATGTCAATGTAATTTATGCCTATCCTGTGCTAGACCTGTACTTGTCTCATACAAATCTTATACATGTCCATCTCAGTCTCAAAATCTCCGTCAACTCTGCCATGCTCTGTTCAAACATTCTCTTCGTGAAGACTTCTCTGATCTCCCCAGCAAGAATGAATCTTTCTCTGTCCTCTGTGTCTCCATGTTACTTTTTCCATATCTATAATTTAGCACTCCTTCTTGTACATTATTCTGTTTATTTTGGACCTTTTTCACCCACCATCCCAACTACTAAAACACTGAAAAATCTGATATATTGCTAAGATATATATTAAAAAAATCTAATAGAAATTCTAACAAAAGGGGACTCTCTACATTGTTACAGAAAAGAGGGAAAGGGATAAAATATGTTTATGATTTCTATCCTCTGATTTTAGAAGTACTTATGGAAATTTTATTTTCACTAATTTACTTTGAAAGCAGCCTCTCAAATCAAGGGTAACCAACCCGTGGAGCTTACATAGACTCTGTGCTGTTTCTAATTTTGTCTCACCTTGATTTCCCAAGGTGCTACTGTGTGACAGAGTTTGCATTTTACCTCCTCCTCCTCTATCAGTTTTCCTGGTTTCCCAAGCATATTTAGCATTGGGATAAATGAAAAGTCATTTTCTTATAACTAAGTGCATTCAAAATGAAGTTCACCAAGCATAAAAACTCCTCTAATCTTCTGTCAACAAAAGTCCCATAATGTATTCTGTAAGAAGAAATTCTTAAGTTTAAACTCCACAGGTCAAATGAGTGGGCTTTAAAATTTTTTTTTTTAAATTGCTAAAGTGGGAGGCAAAAATTTTACATGCTATTAAAACACAAAAAAATTATTTGTGAAAGTTAAATTATAGAAAAAAATCTGACTAAAGAAATAAGTCATCATTAATGGCAACAGATACTTAAGGAGCACCTACTGTGGCTTGGCACTCTGGTAGCTGATATGAAAGCTGAATAAGAATAGGGATCCAATTAGTCACACCTGCTATATTTTAGTGATGGGATGTGGAAGAAAGCTTTCTGTTATCCCCAAGGTGACCATGAACATTTTTTTTTTTATCTGTTAACTTCATCCCTCTACTTCTAAAGTCACTTGAGCCACCTCTGTGATCACATATCTTTCTACTTCATTGAGGAGAAGCCAAAAAAGAACTGATAACATCCCTATTCCATAAAGGTACTCCTCCAATGACATGATCAGGGTTATTATGGGTATTTATATGAATTGGTCCCAACCAAGACAGATCATGGATATTTTACCATTTGGATAAAATTAAAAACAAATTAATCTGGTTCTAGAATCCACTCTTACTCTTCCTGTGTATTCTGAGGTTTAGATAGAGTTTGATTTATTTTATTTTTAACTGAAGAGACTACAGTTGCTTTTCAAAGGACCACGTTTTATGTTATAGTTTCGATACAAACGCATAGAGAGAGAGTGTGGATAAATACTACTATACTGGGTTATCCCAAAATTAGAAGTAAATAGAAGGACAAGAGTTGATGGGACATGTCCAAGATCATACTGGCAGACCTGGGGGAAAATCCTGGACTTTCTGACTTTGTGTTCAATGCCCTTTCCAATATAAAAGAGCTCTGTTTACTTTTATCAAGGCAGGACACCTGAGAATCTAATTATACATTAAAGGTCTCAGATAGATAGGTGTGTGTTCTTTTCTCATATGTTGAAATTAAATTATCTCTGAATTTTATGGCAAAATATCATTAAACATTGATATTGTGTATATAATGCATGTATTTTGTTTGTTCTGTGGCTACCTTGATCTCAACATCTTCGGTTAAAATCTGTTTCCATTATATAGGCATTTTCACAAATAAAAGAGTTGACTCATGAGCCAGAAGAAAAGAACTGGGTATAGAACAACCAAAAAACAAGTCAGATAGAATAACAGAATGCTTATGGTTCTATTATGATGGTAAATTTTAAGATAAGCATTTTCTAGGATTAAGGGAAAAGGATCTGAAAACCAGCTGTCATCATTCAGTCTAGGGCTGCTGCTTATTAGTTGTGTGACTTTGGCTAAGTTATCAATCCTTCTTTATGTCTTACTGTACTACTCTATAAAAAGGGGGAAAAAAGTAATACCTACTTCATAAGCTTATAGTGGATTAAATGACCTAATATATGTAAAACACTTCAAATCATGTCAGGCATATATATATATATATAAGTACTCAATAATGGATGTTTGAATATGGCAATAGTTGGAAAGCCCTGGGGAATTAATTGTAGCTATTTATTAAAATGCAACTAAGATTTTCTTTTTCCATATGCCTTTTACAAGCTGTCATATATTTTTATTCTCAGAATTTATGAAAATAAAAGAGGACTTACAGAAAATTATGTAGCCCTTTATTTTTTTATGAAAGCTTGCTGGGAATACAAATTCTCTAGAGGGATAACCACTATTTAATGTAAAATATAAGAGCTTTGAAAATATAATAAACCCCAAATTATGTAGAGTGAGGGTGAGCTGTTATAGCTTAACTATTCAAGGTGAGACCTGCAAAAGTTTTTAAGGATGAAGAACAGATGCAGAGCTGTGGAGAGTGGTTGATGAGTTAGATTTTCAGAAGGCTAACAGGTATTACATGCTGTGACTCAAGGAAATGGCAGGGAAATAACAAAAGGGTAATAACTAATGGTTCATCATATTCAAACCTTCATTTATCTTTGCTAAGTGTCTTTTTCTATTCTTATTTTTTCCTTTTTCTTCATATATAGACATCTCTCCATCTTATTATTTGATCCTCTTTTTAAATTTTATTCCCCATTTTTCATTTCATTCTCTTATAATATTTTTATCTTATCACCTTCCTTCTATATCTTTTGGTATGAGCTCATATCCTGAAAAATAACAAAAAATTGGTATTATTGTTTTTAAATAAGTGCATGTTTCTTTTTAATTTTGTAATTTGCATACTATTGTGTATATATGACTTACAAATGATTCCTTATATTTCTGTTTGACTCTTGGTTGTCGCAAAAGAACTTATGAAACTTTGCCACAAATAACTTCCCCAAAAGGTAAAGCCTAAATTTCCACTTAGGGGATGAAAGTAATCTTGATTTTACTAGTTTTCTCAGCTTTCCTAATTACTATTCCTACTCCCACTTCTACATTAAAGAACTGCCATGATGTTCATTCGGCATTTGCCTATCCCTCGAAAGCCTAGGAGGTAACACTTATAAAGTAAATGGTAATTTCCCGTATCTTTGCTATTGTCTGATACTATTCCTTGGGGTTCAGTAAAACACATGGTCAAATTGATTTTCTGAGGCCCCCAAACTGAAAGTCTTTGTCATATTTCAAAGAATCCTTTGATGCCATTGCAGTCTGTGAATACTAAATGGCAGTTTTCATCTATGTTAGTACTCAAGCCTGGTCAGACTGTCATTAACATTCACCTTTATTGCAAACTTTCATAGAAAGCCACATGGAGGTGATACATCAATTTGGAAACAGTTAATTAGCAGCCTGCTTCTCTTTGTAATTCTCTCCCATAAGGTCATACACATTAACAGACATATTAACTTTTAGTACTTTAGTATGACAATACTATTCCAGTATGGGTATTGGTATTTTTCTTAATATGTTCAAAACAAAAAAATGTGTATAAGGTGTCAGATATTCAGCACATTAATTGAATAGTAAGGTACATATTTTGATATGTGGGAGCTAAAATACTGATTTCAGAAAAAATTAATATTCTTATAAAAGATACTAAAAATTAAAATATATGTAATATAATGCCAAAACTGGATATGGCATAATTTTCAACCCACAAATAGTGGAGTTTTAAACATAAACGTGTACATGGGAGAGGGAGTGATCTATTTTATGGAAAATCATGGAAAATTCTTATGCATTTATCATATGGGAGTGTATAAAATTCACATAATCCACATAAACAATGACCAGTAATGTTCCATATAGCCATACATACAATTATCATTACTGAAAATGATGATAAAATTTCATGGTAATGTATATATTCTCAAGAGTCTAAGGAATTCATTGTTTTGTTACATATCAGATATCTTACTCTAATTCTCTTCAATTAGTTAAAAACATTTAAACATTTTTCAAATTTTGGTTACTCTTTTATTATGTTTGTTGACACAAGGAAGGTGCATGAGATGAATCCGTAAGCATACCTATCAGAGGAAATTACACCAGCATCATGGGCACAAATATGATAAGCACAAATCAGCAATACAATGGAGACTATTAAAAATATTTTTGGTGCTGAGACTTTATCATTTTAATACTCAGTTGCTGGTGCCAGGTGGAGCAGGTTAGATACAAAAGGAAAATTAAGAATGTGCCCTTGTCTTCAAGATTCTGAGTATCTAGTTGGGGGAAAATAAAGAAGTAAGACTATTTGGTGCCAATAACTTCTAAATTACATCATACTTATTAAAGGCAAATTTGGATTACAGAAAAGTAGAGGTGTAGCTGGGGCCGGTTAGAGGAAAAGGCTCGTATGAGTGGTGAAACTTTCTAAGCAGTAGTAATGTGTTGCAAGGTTTGTTTTCGGTGGAGAAGTAGAATGATTCTATACTAAGGAAAAAGAATGCTGGAGGATTTAAGAAACTAAGAGTGACTGTCGTATGTTATATTCTGGGTGTATTACAAGAAATTCCAGTTTCATCCAAAAGAGACCTTGATACATAGAAGAAAAAGCGTGGAATTTGGAATTAAACAGACTTCATTTGAAATTTTTGTTCTGCAACTTGCCAGCTGTGTGACATGTGCAAGCTGTTGATATATTTGGTCTTAATTTTCTCATATGTATATCAGAAGAAGTGATTAATAATTTTAAAGTATTTTATGATGATTATATTAGGGACCAAATAAAAAAGGCCATCGCAATTCCTGAAATGTAATAGAAAGTCCATAAACATTTCATAATAATCTAAACTGTGAAGTAGTAGACAAAAAAGGTCAAAAATAGAGGTCATACTTTAGTTATAGATTGAAAGATTCAGCATAGTAAAAATGTCAGTTTTTACTGTACTGAATTCATTTGTCCTTAAATGAATATAAAGGCTGAACATAATTCCCATCATGTTCCCAGGAAGCTTTTGGTGGATATAGATTATTCTAAAATTTATATGAAAAGGCAAAGGAGCTATAATAGCTCCAACATTTGTAAAGAAGAAGAAAGTGAGAGGAATCAGTCTAACCCCTATTTCAAGCCTTATTATATACTACAGTAATCAAGGCTGTGGTATTGTTGGAGGGATAGACACATACATGGATGAAATAGAACAGATACCCCAGAAATAAACCCATATAAATAAGCCAAACTGATTTTTGACAAAGGTGCAAAAGTAATTCAATAGAAGAAGGATAGTGTTTTCAACAAGCAATACTGGAGCAACTGGCCATCCATAGGCAGAAAAGTTAACCTTAAATTAAGTTTTACACCTTGTACAGAAGGTAACTTCAAATGGACCAATAACTTCTATGATTTCAGTGTGTTCCATAAAGTTCATGTGTTGGAAACTTACTCCCCAATACATCTGTGTTGGGAGGTGGGGCCTAATGGGAGGTATTTAGGCCATGAACATTTCTACCTTCCTTAATGGATTAATGCAGATTATAAAAGTACTAAAGGCTGTGATCCATGTCTTGTTCTCTCTCTCACTGTGATGCCTTCAGCCATGTTATGATGCAGCAAGAGGGTCCTCACCAGTTATGGCCCCTCATCTTGGATTCCCCAGCCTTCAGAACAGTGAGCCACATAAATTTCTATTGTTTATAAATTATCCAGTCTCAAGTATTCTGTTATAGCAACACAAAACTGACTAAGATAATGACTTATATGTAAAATGAGGAACTATGAAAATTTTAGAAAAAATATAGGAGAAAATCTTCAGAATTTGTGATAGGCAAAAAGTTAGACTATATACTAAAAGCATAAAAGGAAATATTAATAAGTTGGACTTCATCAAAATTTAAAACTCTTACTTTCCAAAATATCTTGTGAGGAAGATAAAAAGACAAGACATAGATTGAGCCAATATAGTTGCAAACCACATATCCAACAAAGGATTGTATCTAGAATACCTAAAAGACTCTCAAAACTCAAGAGTAAAATACCAAACAATTCAGTGAGAAAATGGGCAAAAGATTTTCATGGACATTCCACAGAAATGGATATACAGGGTTATGTAGGAGGAAAATAAAATACATGAAAATATATTAAACATCATTAGCCAGTAGGAAAATTAAAATTAAAACTACAAGGAGATTCTTAATCATATCATAAAGTCTAAAATTAAAAAAAATAAACTCACAATGCCAAGTTCTGGCAAAGATATAGAGAAACTAAATCACTCATAAATTGCTAGTGGGAATATAAAGTGACGTAGCTATTCAGAAAAAGAGTTTTCCAATTTGTTAAAAAATTAAACATGCAGTTTATATCAACCAAGCAATTGCACCACTGGGCATTTAGTCTAGATAAACAAAAAGTTATGCTTACACAAAAACCTTTACATGAATGTTTATAAAAGTTTAAATCATAATATTCCCAAACTGGAAACAACTCAGATGTCCTTCAAAGGGCAAATAGTCAAAAACAAGAAGCAAGCCAATGAACAATAAACAACTTCAGTACATCCATACAGTGGAATACTATTCAATATTAAAAAGAAATGAACTACTGATACATGCATCAATTTGGGTGAATTTCTTGAGAATTGTGATGAGTGAAAAAAGCCAATCCAAAAAAGTTACCTACCGTGTTATCACGTTTATATAACATTGTTGAAATCACAAATTATAGAAATAGAGAACAAATTAGTGATTGTCAGGAGTTAAGTACTAGAAATTGAGGGTCATGGGTTGGGTGGTGTGGCTATAAAAAGGCAACAGCAAGAATGTGCCCAGTGATGGAATTTTTTTATATATTGACTGTACCATTATTAATATCTTGGTTTCAATTTTGCAGGAAGAATCTTGCTGTACATTATTTTTTATAATTGCATGTGAATCTACAATTGTATTAAAATTTGAGTTTAATTTGATTAAAAATATATTACAAGAGTAATAGATATACAATATATGCATATTTATATTTTTTTCTTTTTCATCTAAAAGTTTGGCCAGTTCAGCTTGCAGGGTAGCTATAATCCAAGAGTTTATTCATTTATCCAGTTCCTTTTCAGTTTTGGTTATTTTGTTCCCTATCTTTCATTCATTTTCATATTCTTTCTCTGCATGGCAAAAACTTTGTTGCTGCAATATTCACATTCATACCTTGATAAAAGGAAAGGGAAAAATGCACAGTAAAAAAAATCTGCTTAAGCAAGTGTGGTAGATCTTCTTTGATCACGATTATTTGTTATCTCTTGCCTCTTACCCCTTTCCCTAGTTCTCTATAGGTATGGTGTTCCTTCCAGCCTCTTTTGCTTAAGACTTAGCTGTGTGAGTTTCTTTTGTCAATGGAATGACAGATGCATCTGCTTGCATTTGTTTCTTACCTCATATGCCTTCCATCCACCTGAGAATTGTATATCCCAGATAATGTCTACTCCTCTAGCCTTGGTTCCTCCAATAAGAAGACACAAGATGATTGTCTTTGGGTGATCCACAGCTCTTTTAATATATGATCAGAAACAAATGAATCATGAGATATCAGGACAGTTTGTTACTATGAACAAATTGTGTTGTTTCTTAGCTGACTAATAACAAGTGCAATGGATGTTGCATGCCATTTCCACTTACGTTCCATTGGTGAGAAAAGAGTCATATGGTCCAACCAAGCTGCGAGAGAGTCTGAGATGTAACTTTTGGCAAAAATTCATGTGTCTGGGAACCACTAAATTTGGTGGAAAATACAAAGTCATCCAATAACCAATAGTCACTCTATACCCTTTCTTGCTCTCATAACAAATCTCCAAACTATATAAAAGATCTTATTTTTAAAAAAGTATTTTCTAGAGGCGCTATTATTCATGCAGCCAGATTCCTTTAAAAATGCTCATAATAGAAGGAAACCTTCAAAATTGGAGCAGAATTAAGGAAAATACTGAAATTACCTGCTAGTAATTTAAGCTCATAACTGGACAGTAAAAAAATAAAGAAGTGAATGTATAAGAAGAGCCAACACAGTTTTAAAGCTTATGTTTATAATGGTGTATGATTTGAAAATTATTTATTTATGTTTATTTTAACAGCCAGCAAGTAAAATGCTCTGCCATATATCTGTTTACCAGAAAAAGCTTTTCAATCATTGAAAAACAATGTAAATTAGACAACATGTGAACTCAGGCTTTTAGAAAGCTATGCTAAAAAACTCAGAAGTCAAATTCCATCTGAAAACTAAATTGGCAGGATATATGAAATCTCTTCTATTTCCATGAGAGGTGATGCCAGTTATATTGGATGAAAATGCTAAAGGAAGTAGATGTTGCCAAGTAGTATAGGCATAAGGGTATAAGAACATAAATGCTAGAAACAATATTATAGCTCACTTTTTTTGATATAATATAAGTGGAAAATTACCAGGTTATTCTTCAATACAAGGCAACAAAATCAAATACATATAAAGCTTTTCAATCAGTTCTGGAATGAATGTCATTTTAAAGGTTGCAACATTTAATTTTTTTAAGAAAAGAGACAAGAAGTTTTGTGAAAATCTTAGTGAAAGGAGTAATTTTTGCAATAGGTAAACAGTGAGTAAATAAAAATGTTTTCACTTTCTGCCTGCAGCTACAACTCCATACTCAGAAGAGTCTAGAAAAGAGGCATAATGAGAAACATTCTTGGAGAATATGAAAAAAATACACATGCACACATAAAGATAAAATGCTCTGCTATTACCTACTTACCATAAAAATATCTTTCAATAGTTTAAGAGGAATAGATGCTTAAGGTATTTCATTAGTTTAGAATTTAGACTAAGTCATTGCTATGTCCCTCATACAAGTGGAAGAAACAAATGTTGTTATTTTGAATTAAAACAATATAATTACCATGGGATATAAAAATATAAATACAATGGGACTATTTAAATAAGCAAAACAACAAATTTAGTTAGATAAATGTACTAATAGATGAGCTTATGGAATCTTCCATTTTTTAAGGAGGAGTTTCAGAGGTAACCATATTATTTACCTGTTGTTAATTTTAAGCACACAGAGAAAAATAGCAAATCAATGCTTAAAATGTATGTTACACTCAAAGAAGAGATCAAAGATAACTATAGTGCAATTACTCCCCCAAGAGTGTTACAGTTGTTAAAACTAATTGTAGATTAAAATTTAGCTTCAGAACTCCGTCAAATTGCTGAACACTTTAACTAAAGATAATAGAATATTATATATCTAATCTTGGATGTAATACTGTCATTTTTGGACAAATGATAAAACAAAAATGTTGAGCAAATGCCAGTGTGGCTTTTCATTTAGGAAAAGTTTTTAAGGGCAATAAATCTATGTTTACAAAGTTATGGTTATTAAGGAATGCTTATATGCAATAAATTTCCATATTCTAAAATTTTACTAGAAACATTAAATAGGATTGGTTTTGTATTGTATAACCTGGCAGAAATTCCACTGAAGAAAGACTATATTAGCACTCTGCCATGAGTCAGCCTTCGTATGTTTCTTCTTAAATCATATTGTGGAAAATAAGATCAGAGATATGGGATAAATCATCTTGTTTTCCATTCATTTCTCATTTTTATATAAAAATTATCAAATATTTGTTGGGCAAGGATGCACAGCCTTACACTAAAATGCTACAGAATACAAAAATCACTGAAATTTATTCCCAATCTCAATTACTTTATGCATAAAAGAAGGCATAAAGATAAACAACATGAAAGAAATAAAATTTTTAAGAAAAAATAAGCATCTCCCTGATGAAGTCAAAGGCTGTATCTTTTTAATCTTTGTTTTCTTGGTACGCAACATGAGAAATTCATGCAATATATGCTCGTTAAATGAACTAGTGAACATGTAACCTCGAGGTAAGTAGACTTTTGATTTCTCAGTTAATGATAGGGAGGTATAGTTGAAATTTTTCTGCAAAAAGTTTTACTACTTTCCCCCAATTTCTTTATTTTTGCAATTATTTGTATCATTCTGAATTTGTATATGTTCATTATATACATTGGGTTATAATGTATTACTGTGTAATTTTTGTGCAAATTTTTCCAGACTAGCCCATGGGAGTTCTTCCAGACTGTTTTTTGTATCCCTTTAACATACCCCTATCCTTTCATATTTTTAAACACCTTTTCCATTTGCTTCAACCTCATCTTATATTTTTCCTTCCCAGCAATGGAATCAGCCATTTCTTCAAGGAACATTTGGCTCCTTTTAAGAACTCAATAATAAGACAAAAATACAAAATCAAAACAGTTGCACACAGGTAAATTTTTGATTAGAGACTCCTCAAAAGAATATTCACCAGTCATTAGAGAAATCCAAATCAAAACCACAATTTAATAACACTACACACATAAGAATAGCTAAAACAAAAAATGACAGACCATTGGTTAGGATGTGGAGCAATTCTTACTTTAGATACATTACTAGAGTGAATGAAAAATTAAATATTAATAGCCATTTTGAAAAACACTATAGCAGTATCTCATAAGGTTTTATATACACTTACACTAATCAGAAATCTCATTTTAACTACTTATCCATGGGAAATAAACACAAATGCTTACACAAAGACTTGCACATGAATGTTCATAGCAACATTATTTATATTAGTGCTAGCCAAAATAACCCAGTATCTATCACCTCAAAAATGGATAAACAAATTTTGGAATACTCACACAATGGCATGGCTTCCAGCAATAGAAAGTAACAAAATATGAACACAACAAGCTGGATGAATCTCAAAACCTCATACTAAGTGAATAAAATCAAACACAAATGAGTACATACCACATGATTCCATTTACATGAAATTTCAATATAAACAAAACGATAGTGACAGAAGCAGATTAGTAGTTGTCTGAAGTTGAGTATTGGGGGAAAGGATTGACTGCAGTGGGGCATGGGGAAACTTCTTGGGGTGATGAAGCTGTTCTATAGTTTCATTATGTTGGTGTCTATATGAATACATATAATTAACAAAATTCATCTAATTCTACACTTAAAATGTATGATGTTTATTGCATGTAAATATGTCAATAAAAATGAAGTTAGCTGTAACCCTTCAATAATAAAAGTATTTTTTAAATGGTAAGAAATCATACTCTGGATATCACTTCCTTTATATTCTTAAAAATTTGCTCTTTCAAATTTCTCCTGGGAAGAGAAAAAGAGCTTCTTTGGTCTGCCACATCCTATTAATCTACTATTTTTATAGTCAAAGTTATCAAAAGGTATGTGTTTGCACACTTTTTTGTCCCCTTTTACTTCTTACTCACATTTTAATCTCCTGCCATTCAATTCACTCCAATGAAATTTCGATTGTCAATGTTACCGAAAGCTGAATGCTCAGTGACAAATTCAGGAGACTCAAACTCTCAGCAGTATTCAATACAGTCAACTACCCTCTATATCTTTAAACATTCTCCTTTTCTTTGGTTCTATGACAATGCATAATCCTGATTTCACCCCACCTGATGGCAACTCTTTTCAGTTGTCTTTCCATATTCACTGTCTACCTTCTAAATGTTGGACTTAGTATGAGGCCCTCTTCTCATTACATATTTCTTCCTAAGTCATCTCAAATTAAGGTCTCTGATATAGACCTGCCCTACCTTTAAATTCAAATATCCAGTTATCTCCATAACATTCCAAATGTGAACATGACTGCTTCTCACAATTAACAGTTACAAAATTGAATTCTTGATTCTCTTCCCACCCTTTTCCTTACTCCTCTTTTCTACCCCTGTATTAGTTCTTCCCATGCACTTCCATCCGAGCAAAAGCAACACCATGGGCTGTCATAATCAAGCCCCAGATCCAGGTGCCATCCTTGATTTCACCATTTCCTATTGCCCCTTAATCACCCTATCAGCAAATTTATTTTCTATATGATTATAAAATATTTCCCAAATATTTTTAGTTCTCATCATCTCCAAGTCTACAAGCAAAGTACAAGATAACTGTTGTTACAAAAGATTTATAATCAGCCTTTCTGCTTCTACTCTTGTTATGCTTCATTCCATTTTTTCAGAAAGGGGGCAAATTGATATTTAAAGTATATAAATGGTATTAAAAGCATCTTTCCTTGATACATGCAATAAAGTTAAACCCTCTCACTGGGCCATGATACAGAGTGTGAGCTCGCTCTTGCCTTGCTCTCCAACCTTATCTCATCTCACCGCCTACCTTGTTCAGTGCACTCCAGTCACGCTGGCTTTCTTTAAGCTCATGCAATATTCCCAGGTTATTGCGCCTTCTTCAAAGTATGTTGCTTTCTCTGAAACATACCCTCTACTACAATTCACAGAAGTTGCTCTGTCTCAGTCTTCAATTTTCAGCTTAAATTTCATCTTTTCAGATAAAAGCTCTCAATCTTTATTGTCTTTCAGACCATCCTGCTTATTTCTCCTTCAGACCATGTCTCACAATTAACAAATATTTATTCATATATTTACTTATGTATTGCCAACCAGTCTTGCTAGACTGTAGGGTACATCAGAGCATGTATAAGTATGTATGTATACTTATCTTGTTTCCCACTTTATAATCACCTAACATAGGGCATGGTCAATTAGTTACTCAGTAAAGATTTGTTTTTGCTTAAATTAAGAAAAGAAATTTGCTCTTAGACAATGTGTATATATATACATGTGTGTATTTTGTAAACATTAAGAATATTACAACCAATTTTTCCTGAATATAATAGCAGCATTAGATATTATAACCTGAATTCATTTTTCTTAAATGAAATTTTCTGTTCTTTTATAAACCCAATGCCTGATTTTTGTATTATATTGTATGGATTTATGTAAGGTCTCCAAAATTCCTTGTGAATACAGATGGAAAAATATAAGTAAGAAAGAATGCAGGGATGGTAGAAGAGAGAAAGGAAATATGAGACGGAGGAGGAAGTGGGGAAGAAGGCAAATAGGAAGACGTAAAGAAAGGATGCTATTTAATTACAGGGTGTTAAAATGTGAACATTTTTAAAATTCTAAAAAGACGTACCGGTCATCTAAATACCAGTTCTCTAACGTCAGTTGTATTTGGTCAACATTTTCCCAAAATAATAAAAAATAATACGAATTTTAAAAAGAATGGCTCTGTTTTAGGAAAGGACAAAGACAAAGATCTGCGAATGTTGCCATAGTGTTGAGATTCCCTGGCCAATGTTTTTTAGGCAGCTTGACAGGAAAAGTTACCCATATGCACATAATTCTCCAAAATTTGTATGAAATACCTGAAATATCACCTACCTTGTAAAAATGCACCTTTTTGGATCAATGGATATGTGATCAAAGCCATCCTTTTACAAGTTATAATCACATTTCCTTTGCAGCTGATGTGAATTATCTTTAAAGGTTGTTGACAATGCATTTATTTGGAATAGGAATGAATTCCAATTTTCAAACACAGGTTTTCTCTTGGGCATTCCCCTCAGTTCCCTGCCATTTGTCTTCCAGTATCTCTTTGCAAATTGATCAGAAGAGACTTCCAAACCCTATTGTTTGATTGTGTAAGAATCTTTGTCTACAATTGTCTGGAGATAATCATGAATTTTTGTTTTCATCTGAAACAATGTTACAGGCCTTTTTGCAAATGTTGGCCAGAGTATATTTTTTTAAATGATTATTTATCTCCTTAGTTTTACTGGGGTATAAAATTAGTACTGTGTTGAAATGCTATCATATTTTCCTTACCAATAATTTGAGAATTCACTAAAAACATTGTTAAAAGAGCAACCAGTGTTCAATGGGTGTTAATAGATTGAGATCTGTTTTCTCTAGTTGCCACTATGTTGGTAGGCTATTTAAACTGACTTGTCTC
>RJWJ010024327.1:0-24949 GCA_004363605.1 Indri indri | reverse complement strand
TAATGTAGTTTGAAATCAGGAAGTGTGATGCCTCCAGCCTTGTTCTTGTTGCTCTAGATTGCTTTGGCTATTTGGGATCTTTTAGGATTCCATATGAATTTTAGGATTGTTTTCCCTATTTCTGTGAAAAACATCATTGGAATTTTAATAGGGATTGCATTAAATCTGTAGATTGCTTTGGGTATTATAGACATTTTAACAATATTAACTCTTCCAGTCCATGAACATGGGATATCTTTCCATTTATTTGTGTCTTCTACAATTCAAGAGTATTTTTATTAATACCTACATGCTGTGGCCCTTTTGGTTGAAACAGCTTATTATTTGGGTCAATTTAACAAGTTTTATTGAAGGTTCACTCAAAAGGCTTATTCAGAAATGCATAGAACAGCCCCTTCCCTTAGGAAGTACCTAGTGTTGTGGGTGAAACAGACAAAGGGCTAAATAGTTTCAACATACTGTGTCGTAGGTGCTCCAACAAACCTGTTTAAGATTTGATGCCAGCTCCAAGGAAGCGGCAGTCGGCTCTGCCCAGAGGGTGTGGGTCAGCAAAGGCTTAGGCTCACACTGGGTCTTAGAGAATGAGGAAGAGTTCAGCAGGTGGGCTAGGATGCAAAGACAGAGCAGCACTGGCAAAAGCAATGAAATCTGAACTAGCACAGAACATTTAGGAAGCTGCACCTAAATCCTGTGCCTGGACCCCAGGCTGTGGGTTGGGAGGTGGTAAAAATATGCTGGAGAGCGGGGCTGGGGCAGGTTGGGGAGGGCCTTACATAGCAGACAAACAAGTGGTTCTTTGTATTTTTTGAGGCTCTAGTCCTCTTTGAGAATCTGATGGAAGCTACTGAGCTTGTACCCAAAAATGACTACACCGTATTCACAATTTTGTATAACTCAGGAGGTTTCCTACTCTGAACTCTACCAATGAGCCCCTGGGTGTTAACAAACCCCAGGTTACAAACTCCCCATGAGGGTCCTCAGGAAGAAACCCTAGTAATATCCTGTCCACTTGCCAGACCCATCAGATGGCTCAGACCATGTATTCTGTGGCTTGGATTATTAATCCCTAAAAGTGTCATGGGGCTTGGCATGGTGGCTCATGCCTGTAATCCTAGCACTTTGGGAGGCCAAGGCAGGAGGATTGCTTGAGGCCAGGAGTTTGAGACCAGCCTGGACAACACAGCGAGACCCTGTCTCTACAAAAAAAAGAAAAATTAGTTGAGTGTGGTGGCATGCATCTGTAGTCCCAGCTACTCAGGAGGCTGAGGCAGGAGGATCACCTAAGCCCAGCAGTTGGAGGTTGCAGTGAGCTATGATGAAGCCACTGCACTCTACCCCAGGCAACAGAGCAAAAACCTGTTTTGGAAAAAAAAAAAAAAACTGTCACAGCAGACTTTCTCACATTAGAGCTGCCCTGCTGTTTCTCAGCTGCTTTCTTGGTCATCTCTCCCAGAGGCTGGAAGAGCCTCCTGCAAAGCTGGTGGTTGACCTGTGAGGCTCTTTCTCATCATCCTGTCCACAGGTGTTCAGTAAACCCAGGCCTGGCCCCAGCCCAGGAAACACTCCATTCTTGTTACCCTCCCTCCCAACCTTTGCTGCCTGTTGCCAAACGGCTTCTCTCCCTGTGACAAAGTTGTTGCCCTGGCCCCACAGTAACTCAATTATTTTAAAATTACCTTTGGCGGCTAACCTTGAAAAGGCCTTTAGAAGCCAAGTAGCTGAGGATTGCCAGTTCCCTTTATCCACCTGCCTACTTACCCGCTCCAGGAGCTCCGGTAACCATCCCGGCACACGCTTTCTTTGCAGAAACCCACCGTCCGGCTCCCCGTGGAGGCGCTTTGCTTATGTGTTTGGTGACCCTGTTCAGCTGGGGACGCTGACACAGCTTTAAATATCTGACCACTTTAAAGGCATTGGTAATGATAATAACTTTGCTGATGGCAGCTCAAATTAAGCTCCAGATCACATAAGATTTGTTGAACCTAAAATACTTCTAATTAACTCTCTGGCCAGCTTCCCTCACAGCAGATGGCCACAAGGGGCAGCTGTGTATCCTGGGAAGAGCACTAGACTTGGAGTCCATCTGGAAAGAGGGGCAAATAGTACTTATTTTCACTGTGTTGCTGTGAAAAACAAATCAGATCATATTTGCAAAGGTGCTTCCTTTTGTGACCTATCATGAAGCGGATACCAAATGCAAGGGATCATTATCAGTGACAGTTACAGATGCTCCCAGCTTACCCTCAGAGGTCACCCTAGGATTTGCCAGACCTCTTATTCAGAAGTTCTTTAGGATGGAGGCAACACAAGTTGGGCAACAGGCCCCCAGAAGCCACCCCAGCTCTACCAAGGGGGCTGTACTCTCATCCTACAGGAAGACCACCCCTTCGAGGGGCTCCTTCCCCTAACAGAGTGTTCCATGTGCTTCCACCCAAACCTTAGGGAGTTCTCCCCAGCTACAGTCTCTCCAGCTGCTATGGAAGTGGCCCCGGCCTTGGGTACACCCAAGAAGCTTTGGGGGCTGGTGGTCAGTGCCGCTTTTCTTCCCTCACACAGAATTTCCCGACCCAGAGAGTGAAGAGAGGAAAAACCTCTAATCTGGTCCCTCTCTCTGGCACCTCCCTTGGGAGGATCCCAACCCACCCCTGGGATACCATCAGAGCCCTAAGCCCCCAGCCCAGCATCAGCAGAACTGTCCTGTAGACTTACTTGTCAACGTATTGCATGGACTTGCCAATGGAGAAACCCAACCCTTTTTTCTCCTGGCTTCCTTCTCCTCTGGGAACACATAGGTGGTTGACCAGGAGGGCTGCCAATTTGGACATCTCAGAAAAGCAGCAAACTTGAGCACCTAGCCCGTCTCTGTACTTTGGCGGCGGTCTGCCCAGCCAGCCCGAAGCAGCAAGGAAGCCAGCAATAATGGCTAATGCAATACACACAATTTCATTATTAAGGTGAAAATGGATTCTAACTCATGGAAAAAGAAAAGGGAAATCTGTTTGGAATGCTAAGTCTCAGGGTGTGGAATGGTTGGATGTATCTGTGCTGGGAGAGGACTTTTACGACGCAGACCTCAAGGGGAGGGAATCAGACACTTGCCTGGTGGAGCAGAAGTGAGGGTCACCGGGACACTTATGACTTCCCTGAACAAGCACCTGCCTGTAACCATCTACAGTGCTTCCCCTTTCCTTCCCCAGGAGGAGACACCATCCCCAGAAACAGGTCCTCTCCCACCACCCTGGTGCCAAAGTGATGTGCGCCGTCTGGGAGAGCAGCCCCAGCCTGGGGACAGGCATACCGCAGGAGGGATGTGGACCACTCCAGAGACTGTGAGCAGGCACGGCTGGAAACCAGGCTTCTTCGTATCTCTGAAGAAAGACTTCTGCCCTCATTAGAACCGTGCAATATATGAGAGTCTGTGGCTGCCACATCAAAACACACTTTTGTTTATTAAGGCTAAATAATTAAGACAAGGTTTTTATTTAAACCTTGGCCTTGGCAATAAATCATGAACTTGACGTATGGTTTTTCTTGCTGTAGGATATATATTAATAGATATACGTCCCGGCCCTCTATCCGTGGTCCGCCCCCTTAACAAGGAAAACTAGTCAAAGGTTTGGGTTGTTTTTTTCTTTTTTTAATGAACAAGCTAGTATACGTTCCGACCTGTACACAGAAGAACATCTATTTATTCTACAACAGATTCCCTCGTTCATTATTGAGCAGGTACTTTGCGCATGGCACGGAGCCAAGACGGAGGCTATAAACAGGCAAAGGACATTCCACGGCGTGGTGGGAGGAAGCATCGCAAGCGCCAGCCGTAATGCACCCCGGTAAGTGTGCAAAGTGTTAGCAGGCCCAGGAAGAGGAACGATTAATTCTGCCTCGGGGCTTGGGGGGGAGCTTCCAGGAGGCACATGTGTTGCTTTCTTCGCTGTGGGTTCCCAGGTGGGACTCCCCCAGGCAGGACAGAAGCTGCCTGGCGAGATCCCAGAGATCTCATCTGTGCACATTCACCTGCCTTCTCTTCGTGCCCAGTAAAGAACAAGGAAGCATCCCTATTAAAGACGGTCGTTTTTATTTAAACATCTCCAGCCCTCAGCTGCCCCCTCTGACACAACCGCAGCCCCCTCCCACTTCCATTCTCTCGTCCCGAAAGCACCCGTGAGCCAGGGCAGGAGAGGAGGATGCGACTGTGGAAGGGACCGGGAGGGGTCCTGCGTGTGCACTGGCTGGGGGCAAAGAGTAAGGGGCAGTGGTGCAAATAAGTGAGGTTCTTCTGCAGCCCCCCAAGCGTCTGAGTCACTGGCCCTGAGTCCTCTCTCCTTCAGGGACGCCTCCCAGGAAATGGGTCGTGGCTCCCTTGCCATCTCGCCAGCCCCCTTCTGGAAGAACTGTGGATTGTATCAACCTGTCTCAGAGTGAGGCCCTCGGCACGGGGCACGGTGCGCCCTGAGCACGTGTGATCAGGGCAGAGTGTGGGGAGCGCGCCCTCGGCCTGAGCACTTGGCCTCGTCCTTAGCGGGTGTATGGCCAGGCAGGGCTGGCGGTCAGCCCGTCTCCAAGCCCGCTGCCCTGAACGGGGCTACGTCAGGCCTCCCCTCCTGGGTTTACGTAATTGCTTTTTTAAAACTCTAGATGCAGGACTCTGTGTTTGCTCGCGGCGAATTCCCTCTTGCTGGTTGGGGCCCATTGTTCTGCCTGATGATCATTCTACAGGCCGATCGTGTCACCCAGCGGAGCTGCTCCTTCCCATCCCAGCCCGGCACCACGTGAGAACTGGATGATCTGCCCTCCCCCCCTTCCCCGGAGCCATCGATACACGTGCTAAACGGGGCAGCCCCAGGGATGGCGTCTCTGACGATGGCACCAGAGACCTGCAGGAAGGGCTCAGTTGATATTTGTCACATGAATAAGTGAGTAACTGAGTGAATAAACAGACAAATGTGACCTCTCCCTAGGCCCACCCTGACCCGTAATCAGTGCTCTGGATCTGACCATTCAGCCAGCTATGGATCCACCTGTCTGCGACCCGGGGCAATTTACAGCTTTTCATCCTTCCCTTACGGACGCCACCAGGACTTGGCTTGCAGCTGGCTGAAATTAAGACACCCTGTGTCTAAGACACTCAGACACGGTAAGCTTTTGAAAAACAGAAAAGGAGGTGAGTCTGGCCCGACTTGATCTGCACACAGCGCTGCCGGCCCTGTCGAGCGCCTCTTTGTTTTCTCAGAGCCCCGCAACCATCTGCCGCACACACGCCTCAGAGATGTCGGAGGACAATGGCCAACACTCACTGCTTTGGAGTACCTTTTAATCCACCTTCTTCCTTTTTGTGGAAACATCTGCCTGACTTGATTTCTGGCACCTCTGACCCCTCCAGTTTCTCAGTAACATGCACGATGCTTCCAGAATCACATTCATAATCTCCCACTGTCCCCCCTAAGAATGACTTTACAGTTACCTCCGTTGTCCTGGGCTCTGTGTGTCCCCCTGGCTTGGGCCCATCGTGTTATACATGCAGCCCTGTGGCTGGGAGGAGCCAGTCAAGCAGGTGTGTTTGGTTTTTTTTTTGTTTGTTTGGTTTTTGGTTTCTCATTGAGACAGGGTCTCACTCTGTCACCCAGGCTAGAGTGCAGTGGTCTCATCACAGCTCACTGCAACCTCAAACTCCTGGGCTCCAGCGATCCTCCTGCCTCAGGCTCCCCAGCAGCTGAGACTACAGGCACATGCCACCATGCCCGGCTAATTTTTCTGTTTTTAGTAGAGACGGGGTCTCGCTCCTGCTCAGGCTGGTTCCCAACTCCTGGTCTCAAGCCATCCTCCCACCTCGGCCTGCTAGGATCTGCTAGGGTCCCAGGTGTGAGCCACCGCACCCGGCCAAGCCTGTGAATTCGTGCACGTTTCATGCCTACCGTGGAAAAGTAAAATGATGCCTGCTGACTGAAGTTGGGCACAGCCTCACTTTCACACCTTAAGGACTGCTCGTTATGTGGGAGCGAGGCAGGAAGGTGTGGCAATGCAGACGTGAGCAAATGTACAAAGACAGACGTATAAAAATTCAACATTCATTGAGTTCCTGCTATAATAATAATAATGCTTTATATCACGTCCTGGTCTCAGGTAGTAAGTGCTTCATATGTTTTAACTCGTTTATCCTCACTACAGTCCTGCGAAGTGAGTGCCAGCATTATCCACTTTACAGCTGTAAGTGGTGGAGCTGGAATCGGAAACCAACTGGGACTCTGGCTCCAGAGGCTGAGCTCTCAACTACTATGGCCTCTCCACGTGGCTCATCTGAGTCTGGAAGGTGAGGGCTACTATTCCGCCCTTTGACAGATGAGAACACTGAGGCCTGGAGAGGCCGAGGATCCGTGTAGCGTAAAGGACGGGGCTGGGCCTCACGCCGGGTCTGCCTGACTCCACAGCCCACGGTGCCACCAGCCCCGAGCCCCAGGAGTCGCTGCTCTAGGGCCGCATCATCCGAGTCCTGCTGTCTGCGTCAGCTGCCAGACACCCCCAGGAGCAGAGACAAAGCGTGGCACGAGGGAACAGAGGGGGTCGCGACAGGGCAGCCTGGGCTCCTGGGCCAGGAGGAGAGGGCTGGGCTGAGGGGAAAGGCTCCAACCCCATGGCCGGGCCGGACCTGCAGCTTCCTCCTGGGCCCCCCACAGGCCTCCCCTGTCCCCAGACCTGGCCTTGTGCTGCTGCCATGACACTCCAGGCCTCCTCTGCACGGTGGAAATGTTTCTTCAACTTTTCCCTCTTAGCCCGGCCAAGTCACAGAGTAGACATCCTTATCCATGTCTGGGTTTGGCCACCAACTGGGGCTTCTACCGTGTCAAACCTGGCTCTGCTGGGGCCACACGGCACCTGACTGTGGACTTACCTTTCCCCAAACCAGTCTCCCGCTTCCACCCCCGCTCTAGCCAGCTGCCTACGGAGGCGGCCCGAACGCCCCCTCCAGAGGGGCTCGCCCCCAGCCTCGCATCATTCCAGCTGCTCCCTCTAAGCCGGGTCTTCGCCCCCCTCTGTGGCTGGTCTTGAATCCATGGCCAGTTGCTGCTCTTCTGTGTCCCTGAGCCGTCCTCTCCCTTGTCCTTGTCACCCTGCCCTCCAGTGACCCTCCAGCTTCTTCCCTCCCACGCACCACTCTGAAGGCTGTTCGGACAGTGTGGCACCACCCCCCCCAGCACTGCTCCCCAGTCCGTGGGGGGGGGGCCTGGTCTGCTCCCCCTCCTTCCTTTCACAGGCTTTTCCAGACTCCTTCTCCAGCCCTCCTCCCACTGCCCCTCACGCTCCCCAGTCTGTCCTTGAGACCATCACAGCCATGGAGTGGCCACGCCCAACCCCTGCCCACCCGCCCTCTCCTCTTCCCTCTGCTCCCAGCCGGTTCTTCCCTCAGTTACCTCCCCAGCCCCCGCTCAGGTCCCACTCTGCCCACCAGCCCTCGCCCAGCGTGAGCCGGAGCCAGCTCAGACAGGCTCACAAGAGTGGGCTGTGCGTGTCTCTTCCAGACTCCGCTTGTAGTGATGTCACATTGGTAGCTTAAAATCGACCACGGCAAGAACGTTTACACCTACCACGGATATCAGCAAACCCCACAGATCAGGGATCTCGCACAAGAGCCCGTTGTTAAACACTGGCCAGCTCAACACTGGAAATAAACTCTCCCAGGGTGACAAACCATCCAGGTTTGCCTGGAACCTTCCTGCATTTAGCATTGAAGTCCTGCATCCGATGAAGCCTCTCAGAACTGGGCAAACCGGGACGGTTGGTCACCCTACCTTCTTCATCTCTGCTGTGTCCTCCCACTGTTGAAGAAACCCTCCCTCGAACCTCTGCCCCCGCCCCAGGTTTTCCGCTGGTCCTTCCTCCGTAGCCGGGCTATGGAGGCCATCTGTCCATACGTCCCCTCCAGGCCTATCCAACGCTCCTCTACTGCTGCAACCAGCTGCACCCCAGGCCCAGGAAGGGCACCAGTGATCTCTGAGTTGCCAAATCCACTGAACACTGTTCGGCCCTTACCGTACTCATGGTAGCATTTTACACCGCGGACGCGTCCCCACTTCTCCCTGGGTTCCTGCGATACGACTCTCCTGGCTGTCCTCCCACATGGGGCTCCTTCTCCTGGCCTCTCTCACGGACTCCGGCCCCCAGTGTGAGTAGCATTCAGAGCTCCATCATCGGCCCTTGTCACATTAAAAATGATTTCAAGGGGAGCTCACCCAAGCCTGTGCACCCCTATTTGCCCTAGTTCCAAACTCTGTGTCCCCAGCCCTTGTCTCTCTCCTGGGCCCCGGATGTGTACATTCAATTCCTCATGGATGTCCCTCAGACACATTAAAGTCAACCAGCGTAAAACCCAACTAAATCCATCACCCTCCTCTGCAACCCAGTCCTCCCACCTCCCCTGGCTTGTTGGCTGACTACGAACCACCCAAGTGAAGACGCTGAGAGTCACCTAAATGCCTGCCTTCCGCCCACCACCCACCACCCCCTCCAGCCAACCCCTAGGCGTCCTGAGGTTCTAGATCCTTCGTACCTCCGGGGCCCGTGTCCTCCTGTGCATGCGGTGCCTGGCCTTCTGGCAGGACCGCTGCCACGCTCAGGAGGTGCTCTTGTGCCTCCAGCCTGCGGCGGGTCCCACCCAGCCTCCATGTCACAGCTACACTGATTATTTTTGAAAATAAATCTGATCAAACTGTTTAAAATTTTTCAGTGGCTCTTGCTTGCTTTCAGGATAAGGTTAAAACTTTTTAACGTCCACATAAGAGCCTCCATAATCCAGCTCTGCAGGGAAACCCCAAGGTCAGTGACCCAACCCTTAGCGTAAGGTCCCTGGGCCAGACAACAGCTGGGAGGCAGCAGGGCTGCCGATGGAGCCCGAACCCCCAACCAGACGGCCCGAGTTCCCGTCCCCGGGCTCAGCTATTAAAGCGTTGCTAAGGTGCCTGCACGCAGGGTTGTGAGGATTCAACTAGGAAATACAAGGAAAGCCCTTAGAACACTGCCCGATGCTTAGTGTGTGTGCAGGATATTACCATTATTACAGACGTGATTAACCTCTAGCCTTATTCTCTGCCACCTCTCACTCCAGTTGCCCCTCAGCCCCAGCCACGACATGTGTCCTTTCCTTTGCCGGCCAACTCCTCCTTGTCCTCTGAAATGCAGCTCACGCTGTGGTGCAGGTTGTTCCTCCCCCCTGGAAGCCTCCCCTGCCACCGACTCTGATTTCAATGTTCCCTTCTATGTCTCCAGGGTTCCCTGCGCCGGCCTCCACCTTGGCACATCGTGCTGCGTTGCGTCATGTTTACTTCTCTGTCTCCACTACGAAATGCTGAACTCAGGACTGTGTCCCCTTAGGGCCTGGTATAGAGCTGGTGCCCCCTAAAATGCCCACTGAATAGAGGGATGAAGGAACGAATGCATGAATACAGCAAGCTGCCAAACCAGGGCTCATCCCCCAAGTCTCCAGGCATTGCCTTTCCCGCTCCCTTCCAAAGAAAAGCTCAAAGCATCTAAATCCCCAAAAGAAAGGCACCAGGCTGACTGTCTTTGTCCTGAGTCTCCAGATACTTCAGAAAACTCTGGTTGAGGATGAGTCATAGGAATCCACTTGGGAGGGACGTGTGGCTGCAGGGAGGCCAAGGCCACCCCGGAAAACAAAAGATGCTGATTACAAAGCCAGTGAAATGAAACGTAAGTTTAGGGGGAGGGTGCAGGGAGGGAGTCCACATTAGAGGAAGAAAAACAAGGCAAAGCAAGCAAACTACTTAAGCAGTCCACTGTGGCCCAGACGGGGAAGGACAGATTAAATCAAACCTCTGACAGGCAATCAATGGACATTCAATTAACAGTTACAATATTACTAATTTACACAGAATGTCTAAACAATACCCTTTCCCAGCTGTTGGGACATTCCCTGATGACACCCCAAGGCCACCAGGACCCTGGGCCGCACCCAGATCACAGGAGGTGGGGGCGGGGTGGGCCCAGGTGGGTGCGGAGTGTGTAGCCTGGGGCCAGCTCAGTTCTGGGATCAGCAAGGAGCAACCAAGGACTCAGAGGCCAAAATCAGGACCACTCAAATCATCTTCGCATCAGCAGCCCAGGAGCTGCTGGGCACCTGCAGCCTATGGCACGTGGAAGGTAAAATACCTGCCAAATGCACTGAAGTCCTTCTTCATGCTCAGGGCATCCAGAAATGCGGGTGGGGGAAGGTCTTCATTTGGCAGTAAAGGGGAGAGGAAGAGATGCCACCTGCTCCACACGTACCACCTCTGGGACACCCAAACGTCACTGGTGTGACCTCCTTGGGCCAGAACCACGAGGTTGCAGGGTACTAAAGGAGGACAGGGATCAGTTCTAACAGTGACCTTGGGCAGGCCCCTCCCTACTCTGAGCCTCAGTTTCCCACTCCAGTAAAATGGGATGATACTGGTCCCCACCTCGAGGCTGGTGTGAGCACGGGAGAGCGTGTGTGCAGAGTGCTGGAGACCTTGGTGCCTGAATGCTGATTCAGACAGTGCCACAGCGCAGGTGCCCGAGGAGGGGGCAGGGCAGGCGAAAGGAGGCAGCAGGGGAGGAAATGTCCTTCTCCCTTCCATAAGCAAACATGTGCTAACCAGGTGCAGCAACCTCTGCCCTACGATCTTCACCTTTCTGGCCCTGACGGATGAATTCTGAAAGATGCTGTCGGTACCACCTACCAACAAGAATCCCCAATCCCCGCCCCGCTTTTTCTAAGCCCTCCAAAAGCCCGGTTTTAAGCAAAGCCCTCTCTCAAGGACGAATGCAGTCTCCAAATATCCGGAGGCCTATCACGCCCTTCTGCTGAGACAGCTGTGGGTCTGCATGGCTGGGGGTGGGGGGGGCTAACCACGGATGAGTGCGGGGTGGCCCAACCAGTGGGGTGCCCACGAGTGTTTACCAAGGGGCTCTCTTAAAAAAGTCAGGCTCTCATTTGCAGGATTTGCCACTTCCCATGGTGTAAATACTCCCACTGTGGTTTACTTCAAGCCACCAATGTTCCATGAGGTCCCCGCACATGCAGAGTCAGGCAAAGATGTGCACAGCTGGCTCCGTGAGCAAGCGGGACCTGGCGGCTCTGGATCCTTTGGAGTGGGCCAGGAATGACTCAGCTTCCCCATTTTCTGGATAAGGAAACTAAGTCACAAAGAGGTTAAATGACTTGCTCAAAGTCACAGAGTAGCATGTCTCTTCTTTCTGAAATTGACAGGTCAGGTCTTCTAGCCCGTGATGCTCCGGAGAACAGAAGCAGGACAGAGGTCAGGACAGAGGTGCCGTCTACCGAAGGGAAAGGGCGTCTAACGACCAGAGCTCTCCTTGCCCCAAAATGCCACCCAGCCAGCTCCTGGCCCCCTTGACACCCCAGGGCCCTCTCTGTCATCCTACATCACGGAGCCCCTTGGTTCTTCTCAGCTCCCTGAACCTCATTCCCAGCCCTCGTGGCGGAACCCAGCCTGCTCCATAACCTAGTCGTTGAACACAGAGGCTTCCGTCTGGATCCCAGGTTTGGGACTTTGCAGGAAATGGCTTCCCAAATCAAGGATTTTCGGCGCAGATGACTGAAATAGATATTTGAAAGTTATTCACCCAGCCAGCAGCCACCTCCTCAGCCTGGAGATGCTGCCACCGTTGGCAAATGTGCTTTCTGACAAATTTTACTGTGCAGATTAACGAGTCACCAAACTGCAGTGGAATAAGTCCCCCACCCACTCCCCAGCAAGACACCCGTCGTCTAGAGCCTGCAATGGTTTGGGCCCCTGTCACTCTCCTCGATGAAATATCCTTCCCCTGGATCCTCTCCCCGCAGGCCATCAACCGATTCATTTGCTCACCATTATTTTTTAAACTCAAATTTTATTAGCAGTGGAGCATGAGTAATAAATACTAACACACTGTTTGCACTTGAATTAGCCCTGCATGTCCTGGGACCACACGGCTATTTGTCAAAGGCAGACGTTCCTCTGCACCCGCACCTTGTGGTCAGGACACAAGCACTTCCAAGGTCAGGGGCTCTCGGAAGCTAAGCAAGAGCAGGGGGGCTCTGAGGACTCACACTTGGGGCACCCTGATTCCTAAGCAGGCCACTGAGACACCAGGAGGAAGGGCAGGTGGAACTGAAGTGCCGAAAAAAGGAGAACTGGATGCTAGCTCTGCTGCTTTCCAGCTGTGTGACTTGGGGCATGCCAACTTAACCACTCTGAACTTCTGTCTCCTCATCTGTAAAATGGGTCAACAAGACCCACCTCCTCCTAGGGTTTTTGGGGAGATTAAATGAGATGCTGGGTGTAAAAGCACCCGGAAGCAAACCTGCACATAGTGGGGACGGTGGCTGAGGTGGGGAGGGTGGGGGTGAGGCAGAGAGGCTTCTCCCCGTGTAGAGTCATAGGATAAGCCGAAATCACCTCCACCTGGTTCCACAGAAGGATAAACAGTGGGCAGCACCTTTCCCGGTTCCCCCACCACTCCCTCAGGGACTGACGTGTTTGACTATCCAGGCACATTTGGGGGACACCGTTATGCTGCACTTGTGTGCAGATGTCAGGAAGCCAGTGCTGTGCAGAACAGATGTGGTCACTGGTGCCCAGGGTGGGCTCCAGATTCCTGCCTGTAGTGGCTGGAGGGACTCACAGCCAAGGGCCACCCTTCTGATGCGGATGGGCACAGCAGCTGGGCTTGCTCCTCTCTTTGGGGTTCAACAGCCTTGCTTCTTTCAGCAAACATTCAGCAAGGTCCTCCGGTGTGCCAGGCACTGTTAGACCGTGTGGCACAGGAGTGGATGTGGTGGCCTGATCCTGGCCTCCCAGAGCTCAGTGCCCAGTGCAGGAAGCCGAGCCCTGAGCAGACAGTTACAATGCAGTGCGGGGGTGCTCCAAAAGGAAGGAGGGTCGGGGCTGCAGGATCACAGGGGGAGCCGTGGCCTCACGAAGGATGGAGGAGGCAGCAGGAAAGGGCTTCCTAGAAGAGGAACAGATAAGCAGTAGCGAAGCTTGAGAAGGAGAGGGGGTGGAGAGAGGGTTGCAAGCAGGGTGAATGGCATGTGCAAAGGCCCTGAGGCAGAGAGCCAAAGCCACCACTGGGAAACTAGTGCTGCAGATGGGCACCTGCTCAATGGACAGGATCCCTAAGGGAGGCTGAGAGGAAGGGTCCCCAAGTAGTCCCTGCCCTCAGCCAGCTTCCAATCCAATAGGGGTGACAGGACCAACACATTCAAGATAGACTTAAGACATAAACAATCATAAACAAAAAAGCTCGTTAATGAGCTCACTGTATTCACAGCGGGTAGGCCATAGGAGCTGAAGGAGTTAGTCAGGGCAGGCCTCCCAGAGGAGGGGAGGCCACTCGGCTGGGAACGCGGCATCCTCCTCCAGCGCTCTGAGGGGGCCCGCCAAGGCCCTCTTTTCCCCACCAGACTGGAAACCTTGGACAACAATAAGACTTTATCTGCTTTGTCAGTTGCATATAAATGCGGAGACAATGCCGCCTCTCTCTCACTAGACAAGGCCACGCGTCAGGGGTGGCTTAGTGTGAGCTAGGCTGACTCGCTCAGCCAAATAACAAAGGTAACCAAAGCGCCTGACTTCCCGTCTTCCTCCCCGCCCCCAGCCCGCCCCCGGAGGATGCAAGCAAGTGCCCCCGGCTTCTCCTGGTGAGCAGGGACGTCTCCATGAAGATACAAACCCCAGCACAGGCTCTGGGGAGACAGGGAGGGAACCCGCATCCTCCCTCTGCTGCTGGGATAAACACTGCCATCCTCCCTCTCTCCCCTGCCAGGGATCTGCCCTGGGGGCTTCAGTGCAGTGAAACACCATTTGCCCCGCCCAGGCCCCCTTTCCCTGCACAGCCCTGGGGAGCACAGCTTGCTGGCTCTCCAGACAAAGGCATTCCCAGCTCCCGCTTCCCACTTACTTCCATGCTGGAAGCACCTCCCAACTGGGAGCAGCAGGGGAGCCGGGGCTGCTCTGCACATTCCACGAAAGCTTCCAGGCCCCGCAGGACCCTGGCAGAGTCACAGCTGCAAAGATGACGCTGACCCAGAAGCCAAACCCCCAGCTAGCCGAGGAAAGGGTCAGGGCAGCGCCACTTGTGTCCTTCAGACTCCCCTCGCCTGAGCGCACTGGCCCTGGGTCAGACCTGGCCCGAGCCCCGCCACTACCACGCTGGCTGTGTGACTCTGACCAACTTACGTAGCTTCTACGAGCCTCAGTTTCCCCACTTGTAAAATCTGGGTTGTTGTAGGATTCAATGAGAAAACACTTGTGAAGTATTAATAATGAGTGCACTGCCTAAAATATTCAACAAATACCAGCTAGTATTAATATTTTTATTAATGTCATTCCAGGTCTCCTTTTAGACATTTTGTCAGGTGGCTGTACTTTAGCTATTATAATATGACCATTATAAGCACTTTATAAAAAGTCTTTTTAAATCGAAGCATAACATACAAACAGAAAAGTGCGCGTAAGCGTACCACCCCAGGAATTTCCGCATAAGCAGCTCTCAGATCAGGAAACAGCATTATCAGTATTCTAGAGGCACCCGTCGAGCCCCCCTTCCAAGGGTAACCGCTACCCTGACTTCTGTTACCATAGACTACTCTGCGTTGTTGCATTTCCCATAAACTCACATGGTCCACACTGAACGCACCTGAGCACTGCAGAAGCCCTTTCACGGGTGTTATCTCATTTGCTCTTCCCAAGCCCTGTGAGATGAGGTTTTTTATTGTCCCCATTTTATTAGTAAGCAAACAGAGGCTTCGGATGTTACCTGACTTGTCCAAGGCTGCACAGTGAGTAAAGAGAGAGGGACTCAACCCCGGGCTGTCCAAGCCCTCCCCGTCACCCTCCTGCCACACCAGGCCACTCCCCCGACACAAACTAGCCTCTCCCTGTGCCCCAGTTAAGCCCCCTCCACCCCAAAGTCCTACTTCCTCCAGGAAGCTTCCTTGAATTGCTCAGAGGGGTGCCATCAGCTCGCCCTGCCCTGCTCTGCCCACTTCCAGCCTGGACACCGGGACTCAGTATGTGCCAGCCTTGGCGTGGATCTGCCGGGTGTGTGTTGACTGGCCCTGCCCCGTCCCTTCTGCACGTGCCTCTCGGAGTCACGGCGCCCAGAGAACAGAGCCTGCTTCTGCGGCTCATTTCATGCCTGCCCAGCATGAATGGGACCGGCCGGAAGCTGGGGCGGGGGTACTGCGTTAGGCCATGGCCAGGCAGGGGGCAGGGACATGCCCCCTAGCTGGATAAGAGGCTCTTTGCGAGTCAGTCTAATGAAAGTCATGAAGTCATGAGACCAAATGAACGAGGGGCCAGACGACCCCATTTCAAACCTTTATTCTGCAAGTCACACGACTTTGGGCAAGTTACTTCCCCTCTCTGAGCCTCAGTTTCCCATTTGTAAAGTGAGATTCCTGAACTGTGACTTGACAAAGCCATGGCACCCTGCGCCCATGTCAGACATCACAAATGGAACCAGTGCCCTTCCCAGGGAGCCTACCCTTGGCCTCAGACTTCTTTCAGCCCAGCTCTGCAGGACCATGGCCAATCGGCCACATGGGTAAGGGGAGGGGACTTACCTGACAGCCCTAACGGGAGCTGGCACACGGCCAGAGTCACCGGGGCATTCACAGTGCAGGCCCTTATGGGCTCCCGGACCCCAGGGCTGAAAGGTGAACTAGGACCTCGGCTCACCCTCTGGATCTCAGGCGCTCTCTGTGGTCCCCACACAGAGGCAGTCTTTTCCTGGGACTCTCCGCCCTGGCAGCACCCACTCCCCACCGTGCCAACTGCCCTGTCACACAGCTAACTGCACACAGCCCCAGCTCACGCTGGGTGCACCGGAGGAGCGCCAAGTTCCGGCCTGCATTCCCAGGGCCTCCTGACTCGTGGCGGCTGCAGTGCCCTCACCCTGATCTAGAAGCCAGAGCGCTGTCGCCCCACACACCACCCCTGCTCTCACTAGACACCGCTGTCCGGTCCCCTCCACCCACTGAGGCCAGGCTCAGTTGGGTTTGAGGAAGGGGGGGAAGTGCTCAGGCCCAAGGCCCAGGAGCCCAATCCCGTGACCCACAAGGGGAAATGTGTTTTGAGATCACACGATTGACCTTCGACCCCACACGCCTGCCTTATGAGGAGTCAAGGAGCAGCGATCCCCCTAGTTCTGAGCCCTGGAGCTGCAGGAGCCCAGGCCCAATCTAGCATCTGTCAGGTTAAGCAGGTATCTGTGTACACATTTCGTAAGGGCCCAGCCTTGGGGCAAGCTCTGTGGCCATGCAAGGGGCACTCTGGAAACGTCTGTGGGGTGAAGGCAGCCCATCCAAGCTTTCCAGAGCCGAGGCCCATTGCTAGTCTAGGGCTCCAGGATCCAGGACCTTCACAGACAAGTGGCTCACAAAGGAAGCCATTCATTCAACAAACACATATTGAGCACCTACTATATGCCAGTACCATCCTAGTTGTTGGGGAAAGAATGCTGAAACAAACGCAGTCCTTGCGCCAGTGGAACCCAGGTCTTGTGAGGGAGACAGACGATGATCTCTGATGACCTCCCTGAAGCTTGCCAGTGTGGCCTTACCTTGCCTTGCCATCGCCCACCCCGCTGGGGGCTGGAGGCTCCTTAGACAGCACGGGCCACGTGGAGAAGCAATGGCACAGGAGAAGAGGGCAGTCTGGCACTGCTCGGGGTCAGCTGTGTGGCCTTGCGCCAGCGATTCAGGTCCTCTGAGCATCTTGCCCCTGCCCCACGGGACCAGTAACGCACACAGTCAGTGCAGGGTTGCAGGGAGGGCCTGCAGCACACACAGGGATGGAAACTGGAGAAGCAGCAAGAGCAGATCGTTGGCCCAGGAATAGAGGACAAAGGTCGCCCCCCCCCAGCCCAAGGTCAAGCTCTGGATACCCCCTGGTGACTCCCCTCCTCAAAAGGGGCTGAAGGGAACAGAGAGCCCAGCAGTCGCCCACTGGCAGCTCCGTGCTGATGGAAACACACTTTCTCAGCTGACTTTGCTACTCAGACAGCCGACCGCCTTATTTACTGCCAATTTACACCCCACCTGGCAGATCGCATGTTCCAGCCTATTTACTCTGGACTCTGGCAGGACTCTTACTTTCCAAAGGAGAGTCGGATGGTGCTACTTTAGCTCTAATGAACTGGTGAGCTTCCTCACCTAACTGCCCACTCTGTGCCCTTCGATCTGGGTCATCTGAATTTTTAGCCCCCTGATGGGGTGTCTGCAGCATCACCCAGCCTCATAGCAGTGCAAAGGAACCACAATTCCACTAGTCCTTAGCCCCCTGCACCACAGGGTCCGAGGCCCAATGTAGCAGCTGTCAGATTAAGCAGATAACTGTGCACACATTTCGTAAGGGCTCAGCCTTGGGGCAAGCCCACCTGTACCTGCTCTGTGGCCATGCCTGGCATATGAGAGGCACTCTGGAAATGTATTATATGAACCAGATGTGTGGCTACCCTCAGCACAGCCCTGTGGCCAAGGATAACGCAACCGTCTCCCCTAGGAGGAAAGTCCTAGCCTTGGACATTTCTCTGCGCGCCCCAGGCTGTCGTCTGCCTGGCCAGGGCATTTCAGTTTGGGGAAGAGTCTTGGACACCCAGGTAGGATGAGACTAAATGCCGGCTTTGTTTCTAGATCATTAGGCATCTTCACTTCCTGAGCGCTGGAATGGGGTTCCTAGGAGGGATGTTGAATAAGGACCCAGGGGAAGTAGATTTGGCTCAGTCTAAAGTAAAAAACACCTGGTATTTTTGAAGTCACTTGCATTTCCTGAGCACCTTCTCTGTGCCAGGCAGCGTGCTGGGTGCCTTCACGTGCTCCCTCATTCATAGCTGCCCACCTAGGGGACGGCCTGCCTTATGAGGGGTCAAGGGCATGGCCCAGGCTGGTGCATTTATATCCTGGCTCTACCACTTGCTAGTGTGTCACCTTGGGCAAGCTACGCAATCTCTGCGGGTCCATTTCCTCGTACGTAAATGAGACAACAGTGCCTACTTCACAGGGTTGTTGGACGATCAACTTAATACATACAATGCATCCAGAACAGGGCCTGCAATGTGGTAAGCGCTCAATAACGTTAGCTTTCTGAAGGGGGAGGAGGGAGAGGAAGGGAAAGAGAAGGAGAAGAAAGAGGAAGAGGAAAAGTGGAGGAGGCAGCAGCCGCCAAGGCTGGATAACCATCCACAGGAGATTCTGTCTGTAGAACCATCAGGTAAGGGTGTCGAACGCCATGATCTCAAATTCCTTCCAAGAATAAGATTCTACCATTCGTTTAACCTCCCTGGATTTCAGTTTTCCCAGCAATAAAATAGGCACTATCGTTACTGGACAAAGGCCGCCGTATTCTGTGCCATGTTCTCAACGTGCAGGCTGCAAGGCTTGGGTGTGAGCAGACCCTGGGTAGAGGTAGGATCCCCGGGTCCTGATCCAACTTCCCAATCACGTAACTATGTGGTTTTGAGCCTGGGGCAATAATTCCAACTGCCCTATCTGCATCACAGGTTTGTGGCCCTGGGGGCTCTCTGGGGAGGGGGCGGAAATCGCCAGGAACTTAGTCAGCCTCTGAGCATGGGATCACCCATCAGAAAGTAGCATTGCCACTTCAGCACAAGGGCGGGCTGTGCTGATGGAGGCCCAGGGGAGGAGGCTGGGGCGGAGGTCCTGACCTCCACCAGGAAATACCCCTACAGGGTCTTCTCACCCTCCCGAAACCCACTCTAGTCTTCTCTAATTCTGAAAATGCCTCTGCTCCTCCAGGAAGAGAGATGCCCCAGTTTCCATCCTATCACCAACCTTGCTAGGGACGTTACTCTGCCGTGATCTTATGAACTGAACTAGGCTAGAGGAGACGCTGTCAAGAGCGATAACAACCATAACTGTCATAACACTACCATCAGCTCTCTTCCACAGACACCCCCCGGCACGCTGCTGAGAGCCCAACACCCCAGGCAGATCCCATTCTTGCTAATAGCCTGGGGCAGCCAGGCCAGCCAGCTGGGTCCCTGGAGGAGGTGGTGAGTAGATGGGGCCGTGGTCGGTCCTGCCAGGGCGGGGCTGCTGTTAACCTCCCAGAGTCCAATCTCACCTGAGCGCCAATCAATGCTCAGACTTGGCAGCTCACGAGAGGGTTTCATCAATGCTTCATGTTGCTGCCTTTTTCCTGCCTCCCCCGCAGGCCCGTGCCCGGACGGCCCCCATGGTGGCAAGGACTGCAAGTGCAGGTGGGTCTCTAATCGATGCCCTAATATTGCCAGTGACCGTCTTACCAGGGGTCAAAGAAACCAGGCCAAGGAAAGGCAAGCACCAGAATGTGTGGCGGATCCATGGGTCGCTCTCCATGCCTGCTGATGGCTGCACAGGCTGGGACTGGGGCTTGAGGGGGACAGTTCCAGAAATGAGCTTTAGCCTCCTTGCCTAGGAGATGAGGGATAGGAGAGGTAGCAAGGTAGCCAGACATAGAGTCTAGGAGATTAAGGAAGGATCAGGGCATATTTCATAGACGCTTGTACACACGAGCTTGCATGCGCATGTGCGCGCGCACACACCCACACGCACGCGCACACGCACACACACACTATGACACACATAGAGGAATTACCACCAGAGTTTGAAATCAGACTGCCTGGGTACAAATTCCAACTCTGCTTCTTACTAGCTCCGGGACTCTGGGCTAATTAATCACCCACTCTGAATTTCAGCTTCCTCATCTGTAACCAGGGTATTAAAAAAGTACCTTAAGGTTATTATCCTGGTTCATCTGTGCTGCTATAACAAAATATCAAAAACTGGGTAGCCTATAAACAACAGAATTTATTTCTCACAGTTCTAGAAGCTGTGAAGTCCAAGATCAAGGCACCAGCAGATTCAGTGTCTGGCGAGGGCTTCTTGGTCCACAGATGGCACCTTCTCCCTGCGTACTCACGTGGTAGAAGGGGTGACGGAGCTCTGCGGGTTCTCTTTTAGAGGGGCACGATCCCACTCACGAGGTTTCTGTCCTCATGACCTAATCATGCCCCGAAGGCCCTGCCTCCTAATACCACCACCTGGGGGGTTAGGGTTTCAGCATTGGAATGCGAGGGGTCACGAACATTCAGTTAGCGGTTACTAAGAGGGTTAACTAAGGTAACACACGGAAAGCACTTTGCATCATGCCTGGCACACAATGAGCATTTAATAAATATTAGCTATATTATCGTCATTATTGCTGTTGAAGTCACACCTCCTATATGTCAGCCTGGTGTCAGAGACAAAAACGCAAGGCCCTCTCCATGCCTCCAAGGAGCTCACAGTCTCGTGCTTTACAGAATCAAAACCATCTGCTGCTTAGCTCTAGTCAGATTTTGTTTCAACGCTTCATTCGGATGATTTGAAGTCTCTTCCCGGTCCTCTCACTCCTGCACAGAGGATCGCAAGACCCAGTAAAGACAAAGGCCAGGGAGCCCGGAGCCCCGGGTGTACAGCCCGGTTCTGCCACTCTAAACCCACTCTAGACTTCTCTGATTAAAAAAAAAAAAACTAGGCTCTGCCGCCTCCCAAGGTGGTGCCCCAATCCCCATCCTCTCACCAGCCTTGCTGGGGATGTTATTCTGCAGAGTCTTAGGAACTGCACTGGGCTAGGAGAGACGCTTTAAAGATGAAAACATGAAACCTCTGACAATAACAACTGCTGCCATTGACAGAGCACTCGACACGCCTGCTGAAATTCACAGGGGTCGGCAGTGCGCTTGTTTAGATCCGTGCCCAAAGCCGACCGGAAGAGCTGGGACTTGTGTCCCGCGCAGATCAGATCCAGAAGGGGCCAACCCTTGCACTGCATGGACGACTCAGCCTTGGGGGGAGCAACGGAGGTGCCCACCCAGGCCACCCCGACCTGTGAGAGAAGCAGAGAGCGCCCTTCACCTCGTTCCTGGGACACAACCTCCCTCCTCAGGTGCCTCCCCAGGCTGCAGATCAGGAATGCAGAAACCAGCCAACCCCAGCCCCCCGCTGCGAGCTGTGCGCGCCCCCCCTTCCAAGCCTTCTTAAACTTTCCTTTTTTATTAAGTGTGCCTTGCAGCCAGCCTCGCACTTACACATCTTAACCTCCTCTGGGCTATTGATTTCTCATTCTATTAAATCCTTCTCTTTAACTCTGGCCCTTAAACTCTAATTCTAAACACGTGTCTACTCCCCAGCCACCCTCCCAGGCTGCAGCTAGGACCCCCCTGTCCTGGGGGGCCGGCCCCTCCCTGCTCCCTCCTGGGGCCTGTGACAGAGGCCCCAGGGCCTTCACAGGATTATTTCACTGAATGGAGAACTCCGTGAGGCAGAGTTTATCACGTGCTCGTGTTTATAGGGAGGAAACTGAGGCAGCAATGAGCAGCCTGGATTTCCTGTTTCCCAGCTGGTCCCTTTCCCGAGATGCCCACTGTGAATCCGCACACCAGCTTCCGGTCTGCCCTCCCATGGCCAAATACCCAGCAGCGCCATGAACAGCTATCACTGTCACCGTCACTGCTTGGTTTTCCCTGCTCCCTGACTTACAGGCAGGGAGGCAGGGGCCCCATAGCAGTCTGGGGCCTGCCCACGGCCTCCCTGCAGGGAGCGTGGCCAGCCTGAATCTGGCTACATGAGCCGGCTGAGCGGTTGCACATAATGGAGAGGACAGGGTCCCAGACATCAGGAAGTGTGGTCTGACCGAGGACCCCGGACCATCCAGTTCCTGGAAGCCTGAGGCCCACACAGCCCTCCTCTCCCCTCCTCTCCCCTCCTCACCCTCCACAGCCTGCAAATTTATGTCTGCAACAAACATTTGTTAAACACGAGTCGAGGCCCCTTACATGGGACAAATATTGACTTAACGCCTGCTCTGAGCGGGCACTAGGGAAGCCTCCCAGTGAACAGAGCAGTGTGGTCCCTGCCCTCATGCATGGAAATGCCACTCTCGGTCCCGGAGGTGACAGACACAGAAGGAGGAACTTCCAGGGCAGTGAGTGCCAGGCACAGCCGTCCTCAGGCCCTGGAGGGAGGGCAGCGAGGGCTGGCAGGAGGCTGGGCGTGGGGAGTGAGATTCAGGCACCAGAGACACCTTAGAACCTTAGGGCCTGCGGCCACTCTGCACAAGACTGCTCAGCCGGGCACTTCCCGAATGCTCCAGTCCGCTCCTCCCGGCATGTCCAGGAACACGCTCGTCGGCTCTTCCTCAGACCCGTGTCCCCTCTGCTTCCCTGTTTCTGAAAGCGGCATCGCCATTCCCCCTGGTCTCCCGGGCTGGAAAGCTCAAAGCTATCTCCGACACTGCCTGCTCCCTCAGCTGCTGCACCCAATCTGTCGGCACGTCCTGCTGTTCCTTGGAAATGTCATTCAAACGTACCCCCGCTTATGACGTCGCCCTCGCCTAGCCCCCAGCCCTCTCCTCCGCACAGCGCTCCTCTGCCCAGGAGTCTTCAACGACTCCCCCGGGCCTGTTGCACGTTGACCTGCACCTTTTGGCTCTGGCATTCAAGGTCCTCTTGAATCCAGGCAGTTCTGTCTGCCCCGACCACCTGACGCTCCGCTGCTTCTTGACGTGAGCCTTCTGCTGCGGACGGAACTCCTTCCTCACCTGCCCCATCCACGCTGCTCACCCGCCCAGTCCTCAGAACACCCTCACTCCCTCCTTTGCCTGTGGGTCCCCAGCCTCCCCACCGTGAAGCCCTTCCTCCATCGCGGAGCCCCCTGGCGCCTCCGGCCGGGTCTGAACGCCGGCTTCACTGGTGACAGGTGCACATCGACACCGGCGTCATGTTCCAGCAGAGCAGGCACCCTGGTGTGCCGTCCACCCACATCACAAACCTGCACAAGAGAAGGGCCCTGCCCCACACTAAGGGACTCCATAGCCACCTAGTCCCTGCTGGGGTCTAGGAAAAGATTTAAATGTTTAGTTTAAAGTGTCTCCTTCCCACTTTCTACAGCGAATGATGCCCGAGTGTAGGGTCCTGGAGCACACACTGCCTGCGTTGTGGGACAAAGCGTGTGGCTTTCCTGGGCCCCCGGGGCCCCTTTTCCTCATCTGCAAACGGAGATGCTCACCGCTCACTCACAGGTGGCCGGGGTGACTGAGCGAACCCAGCAGAGTAGGAAGTCAATACGACGTTAAATTGATTCCTTCCTTCCCTCCTTCCCATAATTTACCCAGCCCGGTGCCGTGGTATAAGTTTTCTTTTCTTCATATTGGATTTGCTAGATGTAAGGCATACCCTATTTTATGCACCCAGATGTTATAACCAAGCAACAATTATTTCTTCTGTCCCTACTGTGAACAAGGCCAATCTGCAGGATGTTGGAGGCCAGGGTTGCTCTGTGGGGAGCTGGAGGATGTGAGAGGGCATCAGGTAAAGGCCTTGCCCCTCAGGGAACCTGCCGTCTGGGTGGGGAGACAAGCAGGACAGACAACTATCCATGCCAGGCAGGAGCTGGGGTCTAGCTGGAGTCGAAGCCCCCCACCCTGGGGAGGCGCCCTGTGCACCCGTGTGGGCAGCCCTCACGCCAGATGAATCACAGTCCCACTTACATTCCATGCTGCCAACCATCTGAAGCACGTGAGATCACCCCCATTTTACAGGTGAGGAAAGTGAGGCTCAGAGGAGTCAAACAATTTGTCCAACGTCACACAGTGTGTGACTCAAAGATAGAAACCCAGGTCTGCCCAACACTGGGCAGCTGGAGCTGGCACCCCTTCGAGTGGCACCTTGAAGGCACGGCAAGATGTGGATGGGCACAGAAGAGGAGGCCAGCAAAGGGCCTGCGCGAGAACACACAGTGCCAGACGCCAGGGCATGACACGAAGCTGGGGTCCGCGTGCAGAGGGCCTTTACCTCCAAGCGAGGGCATCTGCCCAGATCCTGTAGCCCAGTGAGAAGTGCCAGCCTTTGTGCGAAGACAGGCACAGCTGCAGGGTGCCTGGAAGCAGAGGCTGGAGGCTGGGAGCCCAGTGAGGACAGCATGGACAGCTGAAGGCCCAAGGGGGACAGTGGCAGTGGCAAAGCAAAGGTCGGACCGGACACTGGAAGTACCCAAAAGAACTGAGTGGGTTGAGGAATAAGGGGCCAGAGAGTCGGGTGGGGAGGCGGCCAAGGTGTCCAGGTGTGTGCCTGGGGGAACCCTGCAGCTCTTGCCACAAGGTGGAGGCAAGAGGCAGGCAGGACCTGGGGTGGGGCGGCCGCTGGGTCTGGCCGGGTGGCAGGATATCCAGGCAGACAGGCTACAGGCTGAGGAGAACAGAGAACACAGAACTCCGCCAGGCCTGGGGTGGAGAGAACAGTCAGCCTCGCGCACAGAAAGAAAGTGTTGCACCGACACTGCAGCCAGTGCAGGGGAAGAACTCGGGCATGGAATGGGTAGGACTGTGCCTCTGAGACCTTAAATAGCAACAAGGAGTCGCCCAAGAGCACTGGAATGAGAGTCCAGAGGCTTTGGACATGGCTGTAGAGACTTGGATAAGTCATTTAACCTCCCTGAGCCTCAGTCTCTGTGGGCCAACACCGCCTCCCTCTAGAACGCTTGTGGGGCTGTAGTATAGATCCCAGGAAGTAATTTCTCTGAAAAGCATCTGGAACGCTGCAGAACTCGACACACACACAAGGAATTAGCACCATGGAGAAGTAATAAGAGACGCGTTCTTCCCACACAGCACCGCGGCTGCCCACCCTCACAGCCCAGAACCGCCGGCTTCCCACTTGCTGCTCCTCTCTGGCTCTGAGCAGTCTTCTCCCCTCTCCCAGGGCTGGTCTCCTGTCCTCCTTCCACCTCTGGAGGGCTGGGACTCCCCTCAGACGCAGCTGAGCTCCCCTCTCCAGGACCCCCTGCCTCCCAGCAGCTGGGATCTTCTCCCTGGAGTGTCGACGTCTTTCCTCTTAAAAGTTCCCTCTCATCTCCTGGGAAGACCAAACT
>RJWJ010024326.1:0-24923 GCA_004363605.1 Indri indri | reverse complement strand
TTCTGTGGGCTGTCTATCCACTCTAGTGATAGTTTGCTTGGCAGTGCAGAAACTTTTTAATTTGATTAGATCCCACTTATTTATTTTTGTTGCTGCGGCAATTGCTTTGGGGTTCTTCTTCAAGAATTCCTTGCCTAAGCCGATGTCTGAAAGGGTCTTCCCAACATCTTCATTAAGAATTCTTAAGGTTTCATGCCTTCCCTTGACTTATTTTAAAGCAAACCACATTCTCCAGCCATATCTGGAGTTTGTAATGGGACTAAGTATTGGAAATCTACAAGATTAATAAATTATACTGAGATTATTTTGAGGCCGATATTAAACCTGGCTTTGCGCTTAAATGAATGAACCTGATTTCTAAGTTTTGTGAAGTCCTGTATATCTGAAGGAAAACTGTAAGACAGAATTCAATTGAATTAAACACAGAACACATGCAAGTATTCACATCTAAAATAACTTTGCTTCAAGTAAGAAAGCAGTGCCATGTCTCTTTAATGCCTACACTGTAGTCTCTCATATTCCTCATTTCACAGACTTAGTTTATTGGAAAAAAGAATGAAGAAGAAAAGGGAGAGACAAAGAACAGGAATCTGAAAGAAGAATGGGAGCAAAAGGGACAGTAAGAGTGAGGCTGAAAGAACATTAAACTAATGATCAAAGATTCCAGAGAAGGAAGACAAAATTTGGGATTACTGCAAAGAACAGAAGACATGGAATAGGAAATGTTCTAATTCAGACACTGCCACTGGACTATACATTATTTTATCATCTATAAAATAAGATTATTTGATCAGTGTCCTTCAGAATCTAAATTTACCTAAAGAGAAGATATATGGAGAAATGGGTACAGTTCTCACCTTTTGCAAGTGATTCTACTCTAAAGCCACTGCCACCTTCAGCATAGTTGCTTTCTCTGTTAGTCTCCAACCTTTGTCCAGATACAGGGAAGGAGGTGGGGGAATGGGCAGCAAAGGTAGCTTTACATTATCTGTCAACCCTAAGCCACTTCCAGCCAAAAGGAAAAGTCAGGTGCATAACCTAGTGTCGCAGAAGATTAAAAAGAGAGCTCAGATAGTTATAATTTGGGTTGTATATAAATATATTGATCCAAACTTTGCACATAATTATTCTTTCTGTATAAATATCTTTGCAACCTTCTCTCGAATCTGCTTGGTCCTGACTCCATAGACGACAGGGTTAAGAGCAGGTGGGACAACAACATATAGATTAGCCAAAAGAATGTGGATGTAGTGGGGAATGTTTTGGCCAAAACGGTGTGTCATAAAAGAAAAAAATGCTGGTGTGTAAAAGCACAGCATGACACAGACGTGGGAACCACAGGTATTGAAAGCCTTTAGTCGAGCATCTTGGGAGGGAAGACGAAAAACAGTTCGAAGGATAAGCACGTAGGAAGAGGCAATCAGGATCACATCCACAATAATATTAGAAATCACCATGAGCCCATAGATTATGTTGACCTTGATGGGTGCACAGGCCAACCGGGCAAGACCCATGTGCTCACAGTACGTGTGAGGGATGATGTTATGCCCACAGAAAGGCAGCCGCAGAATGAGAAATACAAATGGGGTTACAAGAATTAAATTTCTTCCAACAACAACAGAAGCTAAGATACTGATGGTTTTATTGGTAAGGATCATGGTATATTGGAGAGGATCGCAGATGGCAACAAAGCGGTCATAAGCCATGGCCACCAGTAGAACAGTCTCCATGCCTGTAAACATGTGAATGAAGAACATCTGAACAAGGCAGCCCCCAAAGCTGATCTCTTGGAGTTTGAACCAGAAGATGCCCAGCATTTTGGGGATAGTGGATGTAGACAGACCCAGATCAATCATGGACAACATGGCCAGGAAGTAGAACATGGGCTGGTGGAGATTGTGTTCAGTCTTGATCACATAGAGAATGGTGATATTCCCTACAAGGGCAATCAGGTACACAATACAGAATGGGAAAGCAATCCAGATATGTAAAGTTTCCAGTCCTGGTACTCCTAGCAAGAGAAAGAAGCAGGGATGGAACTGGGTGTTATTGATTGAAGACATTCTCCTAGCAAGCGTCATTGAATTCCTGTTAAATAAGAAGGATCTTACTTTCTTTAAGATCTTCTCTTATCAAGGCCCTGGAGAGATGGAAAGACTCTAATCAGTGTTCTGGATCAGAGGTCCCCAACCTTTTCAGCTCCAGGGACCAGTTTCATGGAAGACAATTTTTCCACAGACGGGGGTTGGGAGGAAGCGGAGCTCAGGCAGTGATGTGCGGCCTGGTTCCTAACAGGACACGGTCTGTTCCTACAGGCCGCCCCGAGTGTTGGGGACTGCAGATGTAAGTGGTTACTTTACAAATATTAAAGATTCCCTTCTTTCCAGAGGGTAATTGAGGAAGTCTTTCGACACAGGATATTGTTCTGAGATCCGTCATAGACAATATGGTTCATGGATTTATTTTTTCTAATTTATGAAATTTAGAAAGAACTGGAAATATTTCACAATGCAATACATATTTACATTATGGCATTCCCTTCCATTACTTTCCTAAGCAGACCTTGTTTACTTTCGGGAAATTACCATATCTCATGTTCTTCAAAGTGTGGTCTTGGGATCTTGGGATTCCTGAGTACCTTTCTGGAAGTATACAAGCTCAAAACTATTTTTATGATAATAGAAAATATTAGCCATTTTCAGTCTCATTCTCTCAGGAGTACACAGTGGAATTTTCCATAGACTATATGATATAAATATGAGATTCCAGCTCCATTATCCTAAATCAGACATTAAAGAGATTTGCAAAATAAAACAATACCATTCTTATAAGTAATTTTTAAAAGATCGGTATTTTAACAAACAGTATCTAATTTACATTTTATATAATGAGCTTATTAATATTTTAAAAATATTAAATATTAAAAATTGGCTTTAATAGCTAATATTGTAAATATTATGGCTATAATTCACAGATACCCAAGCTCTCTGGGTATCTTAATAATTTTTAAAAATGATAAAGATTCCTAGTCCAAATGAAAACTGCTACGTTCTACAATTTTCTATGTTTTATTATGATATAAATGTAGGCATTTGTCTCATGGATCTTGTATATGACATCATATAAGGATGGTTAATCAGATGGCCTTTCTTAGAATTTTCCTTGTTCCAACTCACCCTAACTTAATGGTGTGTTTCTATTAATAGTATGGGTGATTGCTATTTTTGATGCTTCTGAATCTTCATGAACCACCTTAGTTTCCAGTCCCATTTTTTCCAAGATTCTGTTTATCCTGTGATTCCCTAATGTTCTTCCAATAAAATGCTTTTTGCTTATCAGTCAAATTATGTTTATCTTCCTTACAACATATCACATCAGTGATTAACACACAAAAGTATTCATATGTCCTAAAATTGTGCATAGCTTTGGGTATAAACAGATCAAATATCTACCAAATTTTAATGATACTGAACTTACAATGTTAAATAATCTTCACTGATTCCTTGAAAATAACAAAATTACCTTATTTTATCTGTTTGTGTTCCTAAGGACACTGTGCAACTCTATAGCAACTAACAGAACCTGAATCGTATAATATTCATGCATGTATTGGCCTTATCTATACCAAGAGAATAGCTGCAACTAGGAGTAAGGAACCAGGGGCAATCATTTTAATATCCTCAACACTGCCACGTGAGTGTTAGTTCCCAGTTGTTCAGCATTTAATTGAATCAGGGTTTGGGGGATTATGCTTTTGTGTATGTGTGCGTGTGTGTGTGTGTGTGTGTGTGTGTGTGTGTGTCTATGGGTGTGGGGAGAGAGGGTTGGAGAGAGGAGTAGGGAGAAAAAGCATGTTTTACTACATATGTGGTTGTATGTATCGATTATCTTGTAACTTTGTCAGGTAGCTATTACACAGTAGAAAAACACAGGCAAAGGGGTTAATAATCCCCTATTCTATATGAAAAGAAAAAGAACATTTCTTGTTTTCAGAAAAGCAGGAGAGAAAATTGAAAGAAGAGCAGAAAGTGTGCCAGTGTTGGGGGGAAGATGCCAGGCTGAAAAATCAGAGGGCAGGGTTTTTGTGACTTGACTTGGAAGAGTCTGAGGAAATAGGATGATGTGTTTTGAGACTGACAATCAAGAGTCAGCCCAATCTTCAGGGAAGCTGTTTCTCAACAAGACACTTTGCCACCTGAGGGAAAAGTGCCCAGGTATGTGGCAGAGGGGACGCTTCTCTGATAGTATAGTTCAAAACCATCAGGACATCCACCCTCTTGCAATTTTGGACTGAATACTTGCTTTCTTTTTGCTGCAGCTGTGTGCCACAAATGGTAGCAGATAGTGTATAGCCAATAATCTCAAGATCATTTCTTTAGGGCAAAATATTAAATTGATCCTTTCTAGGTATTCGCATTGACAAAGATCCTTGCCCAAGAGTTCATTTCAAAATATAAATTGATAATAGTGATCTCTCCCTCATTGTGCCCACCAATGCTCAAATTTTGGACTTGTGATTTTTTCTTTTTCACTTTGCTGGATCTTTTCTTCTGCTGACTCTAGTAGAATATTATAAATGACTTTTGCAGACTTTAAAACCATTCAGACATGGCTTGAAATCCTGCTAAACCATTTACTAGCTTGAGACCCTTGGACAAATTCCTTAACTATGTAGATCAGTTTTTTCCTCCTGTAAAAACTAGATGACAAATGTTGCTAATGTGTTTTATTTAAGGATAAATAAGACCAATGTATGTATAGGTGCCAGTACATAGGGTATCCTCAATAAATTGTAGTTATCTATTTTATTAATGCCTCATGACATTTTATTTTTCTTTTAGCCCCAGACAGCTAAAATAATTTACCTGTTAGCAGAAATAAGTTATTTTATTGTAAAAAGCCCATTATTTATAATTAAGTCATAGCTGGATATAAGATCAGATAATAGAGGCCAGAGTGAAGGAGTGTCATAGGGCAGACATTTCTACTTATCTCTAGACTTTTGCAGATGCAAACATAACTAAATACTGTTCAGTTAGAAAGGAAATTTTCTGTTCTCATTCATACAGTTTTCCCTTGCTTGTAGGACAAAAGCAGTTGCTATGAGTGGATAATTACCTTCATCCAGGTTCTTTCATAACTGTGCCATGCAGGAGGAAGCCAGAGGAGCAGGTTGAGTCTGGTTGATCTAGCAGGGCTATTGTGCTTACAGTAAAAATGGCTTGGATATGGTTCCATAAAATAGTAGGGACACAGGGAACCAAGTTACAACTGGCGACATCTGAATTTACTTGGACAACGATGGAAAGAGAGAATAAAATTGTACATGTATACTACCTATGTAATTTTATTTGGATACTGACATGTCACAGCTCCCCTCCCCTCAAGCACATGCACATAAAACTGTAGTCTGCAATAGCATCTTTCTGTCTCAGATAAGCTACAACAAGCTTAGTCAATGGGCCTGGTTCTCTCTCAACAAATCAATTTGATAGCCAGAGTAATCTTCACTCTTATTGACAACAATTGTGGCCATGCTGCTATGAGACTTTATTTGTAGCACTCTGGCTTTGAACAGTGTATTATATGACTCTGTGTGTGTGTGTGTGTGTGTGTGTGTGTGTGTGTGTGTGTGTGTGTGTTTGAGGGAGAGAGAGAGAGAGAGAGAAAGAGTGAGAGAGAGAGAGAGCTCACGTGCCAAAGAAAGAGACAGATAGAAATTCTGCATGTAACTCATTGGTATACCACACCACTGTTCTCACCTATGGATGTCTGTTCCAATCTCATGTGCTCTGTTGTGTTCCTCTGTGAAGAGAATGGTGCTTGGGATGATTTCTCAGCAAAGCAGAAGCTTCTGACCCCTTCTGTCTTCATTTGCTCTCTTCTTCTCCTCTCTGTAGCATCTCACCTTTCCTCTCCAAGCCTTCTTCCTTCTCTAATAATTCCTCTCCCAGGCCCCACTTGGAGCAGAGTGCAGCATGAGCCCAGGTTCTTAAAGATGGTGGTTGGGTGCCCTTTCAATTCTCTGAGCCCCAAGCCCGCCTGGTCATGTGGAGAAAAACTTTATACTGAGTGAGGGCATCCCTATGACTAAGCATGTCCCAGAATCCCCGAGCTCAGTCTTCAGAGTCCTCTGGGCATAAGCATGGGTTTGAGGGTCATTAAGTCCTTGTAAGTATTCCTCTTTACTGCATCTGTAGAGAAACACCATTCTAGATATAACTCCTTAGCTCAGGGGAAGAGGTGTGGCATGAAATGACAGGAAGGGAAATATCCTGAAGAGAGAGGAATTTGTTTGTGGGATGATATTGATTCAGTTTCCCTAAAGAGTTATGAAAGCATTTATTTTATACCATTAAGTCTTCAAACTATGACTTTTTGGGAATCTGTCCTTAAGAACTCTTCTGTTTTATAAAATATAATTGTGTAAATATCGATTCAGTTTGGCAGTTGGCAGTTGGCAGTTTAGCAGTTGTTACAACGGGAACTTCAAAAGATGAAGAAGAAGACCTTTAAAATAGACAAATTAGACTCTGTGGCAGCCACTCTGTTTATTGGCAGCGCGCATGCCTGCAGATAATGACATAAACTTCCTTCCAACACAGCAAGATTCTCCTTCCCAGGCTATAACCAGAGGTGAACAGATAAAGTCTCTGAAGAAGGGCTCGTATGTGTTTCAACTCTTTTGGCAGAAGATGAAGAAAATTCCACATTTTCCTAAGAAAACATATTCTATTGTCCCTTCCACCCAGAGAACAAGCAGTATTTCCTGAAAGTCTCCCTTCCTGGATGATGATGGAATAGACCTACTAGCACAACCAGGACATGCTACAGGTCCTGGTTTTCCTGAATATAGTTAGAAATAGGCTGAGGAACAATTGAATACATTAGATGACTAGCTGGTATTTTTTGTCTTCTGAGTAGTTTGAATTGTTAGCACAGAAAAAGTAATGTTGTAGGTGTCCAAAGCACTGATCGGGCTTGCTGGTATCCTCTTGCTTATCTCCTCATCACCAGGAGAAGTTCTACCTGGTTCCCAGATGATTGTGACTGGGGGATAGATTGGTAGAGGCCTGGCATTTTCTTCCATTTTGTATGAAGCCATGATGAGTTTCTGGGCTCACTAGGATTTCTGTTGCTTCTCTGATGCACTCCAGTGCTCTCCATCAGTTATTTTTATTAAAATGTAGTTTTTTATTCATTGTTCTGGCTGTCTTTGTGAGGGAGAGGAGTGCTAGGACTTCTAGTTGTTCATCTTGCTTGCATTGTCAAGCTTCATCGCTTGATGAGAGGAAATTAAATATCACATTGAAAGGGCAGTGATACAGGAGTGAGGATTATTTACTTTTTAGTATCTAGTTGATCTACATTGGGTATTCATTTGACCCTGCCCAATTTATCAAAAAGTCTATGCATTTTCCAGTGTTCTACAGTGCTGTTCATCATAAATCATACATTTTTGCATGTGTATTTCTGTTTCCAGACTATATCATTCTGCCAGTTTGCCTACTTTTCTACAAGTATCACACAGTTTTAATTAGCGAAGGTATATAATGAATTGGGGAATATGATAGTATAAATTCTAAAATTTTATTCTTCAAGATTGGCCAATTACTTTTAAAATATACCAGTTTGAAAACAAAAACAAATGGACACATAAGCAAACAAAGTCACAGAAACATTTATTTCATTGAATACATAGCTCAATTATAAAAAATGTTTTTTTAAAAAATATCAATTAGTCCAAATCATGTACCTGGTATATCTTTTCATGTATTTACATATTTAAAAATTATTTTCGTATTTTTATGCTTTTATTATAGAAATCTTGCATGCCACTTGTTAGATTTATCTCAAAGTGTGTGATGTTTTCAAATGCTATTTATATAATTTCCAAAATTTTATTTTCCTGTTTATTATTAGTATACAGAAAAGTAATTAATTTTTGTATGTTGGCTTTATATCAAATATCTTTGATAAATTCACTTGTTAATTCTAAGAATTTTTCCATGGATATTTTACATTTTATGTATATACAATCATGCCATCTGTGAATAATTACTGTTTTATTTTTTTCCCTTCTAACTTATTTTGGGTTTTTCTTTTTCTTATCTTGTGCACTACATACAGTCTCCAGTTCTACGATGAGTAGAAATGGTGGTAATGGCATTTTTGTTTTGTTTTTGATCTTATGTGAAATGTTTAAATGTATTACCATAATATGCATGCTCTTCCATCCTTTAAGGCTGCATATTTTTATCAGATTAAGGGAGACTCTTTCATGCTTGGTTCAAGAGATTTTAAAACTTATTAATAGACATTATACTTTATCAATTATTCTTCTCTGCCTATTGAGCTGCTCACATTACTTTTTCCACACTGTTATTTTGATATTATAATGTTAATTAATAGGTTTCCAAATGTTAAATCAATCATGCATTTTTAGGATAATTCTAACTTGACCTTTATATATTATTCTTTTTATACAGCACTGTATTAATTTTATAATATTTTCTTTAGGGATATTTCATTACACAGATATTTTTCACAGATATTTTTCTTCTGCTTCTCTGTGCTTTTAACTTGATTTATATTATTTTCTCTTGAATAATCCCTTTTAGTATTTCTGTTATAGCAAGTCTTTTGGTAACAACTTCTCTCAGCTTTTGTTTATTTGCAATGTACTTTTTAATCCTTTAATTTAAGAAGATATTTCAGTGAGTATAGAAATCTAGGTTGGCAGTTTATTTTTTCCACTGTATTTTTAAAAACACCATTTTATTGTCTTCTTGATTCTATAGTTTCTTTTGAGATATTTGCCGTTAATCTTATTATTGATTCTTTTAAGATAATTTCTTCTTTCTAACTGCCTTAAAGATTTTCTCTTTATTTCTGTTTTCCAGTGGTTTTATTTGGCATTCCTGTGTGAACCTGTTTTTTTGTTGGTCCTGGTTAAAATTTTTGGATTTTTGGCTTGATTTCTTTCATTTGTTCTGTAATTTTTTATCCTTTTAATATTGCTTATGATCTACATTTCAATTCCTCTCTTTATATGATCCAATTATATGTCTGTGTACCTTTTAACTATTTTCCAAATATTGTATATTCTTTTTTGTATTTTCCATTAACTTATTTCCCCATGTTTCACTGTGAATATTGCTTTCTGATTAATCTTTCAGTTATAGGTACAATCTTCTGTTATCTCACCTATTGAGTACTTATTTTAAAGTAATGCAATTTTTAAAAGTAAAATTTTCAACTGATTATTATTACTTTTCAGTTCATGGGGAAAATTCTCCATCTTTTCATTGAATTTAATGTATATAATAGTTATAGTTATTTTATAATCTCATTGCCTGGTTCTCTGTGAATATTTTAATCTTATCTTTTTTGTTTGCGTGTTTATTTGGGTAATTAGTATCTGGTCACACTTAAAAAAAATTGAATGCCAGACATTATGAAGAAAAACTTTTCAGGGTATTTTAAGGCTATCAATAATATTACCCACCATAGCGCTTTACTTTGGTTCTGCCAGGCAGTTAGGGTAAGAGCACATCGCCTCATTCAGATTAAGAATTGAGGTAATTCTAAACTAGGCTACATACTTTGTAATGGCTGATTTTTTTTTCTGGTTTATCTTCACTCCTTGAGTACTCCCTTGGTGATCTATTTTCTCTATTCCTTGCCAAACACTGAACACCAATGCTTAATCCTGTGCAATCCCATGATACTCTCATAGTATCAGTCTCTCTGAGAGCTCTTCCAAATTATAAAAGGCAAAGTACATGGTAAGGAAAAGCAGCACAAAAGGCAGGCTTTGTTTCTCTTAGCTCTCCATTCCTTTCTGGGATCCTGACCTTTTTATCTTTGCTAACTTGTTAGCTCTGCAATGCCTTAAATATATGTTTAAACATTCTGTCCAGTTTTTTAAGGTATTTTTCCCCCCTTGGCAGAAGCATTAATCAGAAACAAACTAGTTTATTATTAGTGGAAGTGGAAATCCACCAAATACTTACCTAAAAATCACGTTATCACAATCAAGTTACCAAAAATTGTTTTGATGTAATTATACCTTTGTTTTCCTTTGAGCATAAACCATGTCTTTCATACCATATGATACTCTTTTGACATTTCTATTGTTTTTGTTTTGTTAGAGTGTATCTTAAACCTTTTTTTTCCTCCTTTGGAAAAGATGCACTTAAAATTTTCATTGTATTTCTGAAAATGTCTTCATTTCACTCTTGAATATGAATAATGGATTGAATGAGCATTGAATTCCAAGTGCGAAATTATTTTTCTTAGGATATGAAGACTATTTTTAAACATCCACTTTTGCATTTGAGAATTCTGATACCAGTCAGATTATATTTACCTTTAATCTATGTTATTTTCTACACCATTTTCTTCACCTGTCATACTTGAACTTTCCTTCTCTTTCTCTCCCTTTTTTTAAATTTCAGAATATTACAGGGGTACAAATGCTTTAGTTACATATATTGCCTTTGCAGCACCCAAGTCAGAGCTAATAGTGTGCCCAACCCCCAGATATCATGCACTGTACCCATTAGGTGTGAATTTACCCATCCCCACTTCTCCCTCCCATCTGCCCAACACCCTGTGAATGTTACTTCCATATGTGCACATAAGTGTTGATCAATTAGTAACAATTTAATGGTGAGCACATGTGGTGCTTGTTTATCCATTCCTGTGATACTTCACCTAGAAGAATGGGCTCCAGCTCCAGCCAGGATAGTACAAGGAATATTTGCTCATCATTTTCTTTATAGCTGAGTAGTACTCCATGATATACATATACCACATTTTATTAATCCATTCATGTATTGATGGACATTTGGGTTGTTTCCACATCTTTGCAATTATGAATTGTGCTGCTATGGACATCCAAGTGCAGATGTCTTCTTTATAGAATGTCTTTTTTTCCTTTGGGTAAATACCCAGTAGTAGAATTGCTGGATCAAATGGTAGTTCTACTTTGAGTTCTTTGAGGTATCTCCATATTAATTTCCTTCTCTTTCTCTTGACACTTTTTTCCTGGAATGGTTTAAGATTTTCGTTTTATCTCTTATGTTTATAATTTCCCCCAAATAATACCTGTGTCCCCACTGGGCACCTATTGAAACTGTTAATATTAAGTCTTGAATAATTTTTCAGCTGTAGAAATTTTCTTTGTTATTCTCCTCTTCTTTATTTTTATTTCACCTTATGAAACTTCTAATATATCTATGTCAGAAATAAATACTTGTACCCCCCAAAATATCAATGTAGATATTTAGGCAGAATTTTACAACAAATAGTCATAAAATGGCTATATCTGGTGGGTAGTTGACACCTCATTACTTTAAGAGGTAAAAAAATTGAAAATAGATAATACATGTGAAATTAAATTGATGATTATAAAAACTTGTGAACATGTTAGTTCTTATTGTTTTTTTTTAGTTACCTTAATATTAACTCTTCTCGTGAGATTGTATGATTATAATTAATAATGGATTTTCAAAATATTTATTTTATATGTTAAATTAGTAAAAATCACTAGGGATGTCATAGAATTGGGTGAAATGATTGCTGTGGTAACTTTCAAAGTCAAGTTTGACCTTATCTCTGCGTGATATTCTACTCAGGTCATTCAATTCTTTAAATGTCCTTTACTTTAAATTACCATTCTTTCTTTTCTATTGCCATTTTTGAAAACCATTTTGAAGTTTCTTTATAATCTGATTTCTGTTTCTGCTCTGTTTTCTATGTTTGTGTTTTTTGAAATTCATGAGTAATTTTCTTTGTTTTTCTTTTCATATATTTTAATGCTCTACCAAAGTCATCCAGATTAAAAAAAATAATAACCCAAATAAATAAACATTCTTGTTTTCTCTCTCTAGTCTGTGGTTAAATCTTCTTATGTCTCTCCGCTATATCTCACACTTGGTACCTCCTCTCTTTTTGCATTATTGCTACCCACATGCCAGTACTCCTGTCAGTGGCCACATGACCTCTATTTGAATATCTCTATGAAAGAAATATTATTACTACCTGAAAGAGATCTAAAACACCAGACAGTTCTAATAAAAAGTTCTTTCTTTTGTGAATTAAAGTGCTCCTTCATTTTTAGCTCTTTGAGATATCCATAATATTGTGAAATAAAAAATAAATAAATGTACATAAAATGTTCCTCCTTAAAACTTACTTTTGTATGGCATATTCTGTATGAGGGGTCAACAGATAATATCATTGCAAGTATACACTCAGACACGAACACATGCCTCCAACAATTGCTGCCAATATTTCTTGTATATATTCAAATACATGTTCATATATGTAATTGATCAATTTTAGTGAAAGTAATTTCTTTATTATTTTTATCACAATTTTAGTCTTTTTGGGACTTTTATAACATGAATAGATGACCTCTCATTCAATCTTTGTTTAGCAAAGAGACTCTTCACCCGCTCCTGGATCTGCTTGGTCCTGATCCCATAAATGACTGGGTTGAGGGCAGGGGGGATGACTACATAGACATTAGCCAGGAGGATATGGATATATTGGGGAATGCCATGACCAAAACGATCAGTGAGGAAAGAGAAGACAGCTGGGCCAAAGAAGGCCAAGATGACACAGATATGAGAGCTACAGGTATTAAGAGCCTTCAGGCGGCCATCTTGGGAAGGGAGGTGGAAAACAGTGAATAAAATCCTAGCATAGGAGATAATGATAAGAAGCACATCCATAAACAAGATAGAAATATTCCCAAGACCATAATAGACATTGGCACTGATGCTGGCACAAGCCAGACATGCCACTCCCATGTGCTCACAATAGGTATGAGAGATAATTCTATGTCCACAGTAAGGCAGCCTCACGAGGAGAAAAATGATAGGAGCAATCATGCATAAGCTTCTTAGAACTACAACCACAGAAATCACACCAATAACTTTGTTGGTGAGGATCATAGTGTACCTGAGGGGGTTGCCAATAGCCACATACTGATCAAAGGCCCTGGCAAGAAGTACAATGCTCTCCATGACTGTAAAAAAATGGATAAAAAATATTTGAGAAACACAGCATCCAAAGCACAGCTCCTGAAGGTTGAACCAGAAAATGCCCAGCATTTTGGGATGGTAGCAGTAGACAGACTCAGGTCAATCACTGACAGCATGGCCAGAAAGTAGAACATGGGTTGGTGAAGGTTATTATTAGTCAAGATCACAAACAGAATCATAAGATTTCCAATGAGAGCAATCAGATACACAACACAGAAGGGAAAGCCAAGCCAGATTTGTGCAGCTTCCAGTCCTGGAATCCCTAACAACAGGAATGAAGAGGGGCACAGCTCAGTGATATTGGGAGAAAACATTCTTCTGCAGGCTGATGGTGGCCATGATTTTAAAGGTTGTTGCCAGTTTTCATTTGGCATTCCATCCGGACTTAATTGAGATCTAAAAAAATTAAAAATAAAAAGTACTCAAATAAAGAGTTTATATTATGGAAATGTTTCTGTAGAGGTCTTTGATTGTTTTTCCTTCTTTCCGCTCTCCATAAATAATCCTAGGATCACTCCTCGCCTGCACTCTAAGTGTGAATGGCTGAGATGCTAAATAGAAGCTAATGATATCTCTTCTAAAATTATAAGTTGAGAGTACATAAATGAACTTACTCCCCTCTTCCTCAAGAAATAGACACTATGAGGTAATAATAAATCAATGATAATATCAACCACCAGAATAATGATAGCTATCATTAAATAGATAACTGTTTTTTCAAACATTGTGCCTGCCATTATTTGAATATATTATCTCATTTAGTTCTCCCTACAATTCTATGACACAAGTTCTGCTGGTATCTGGTTTTATGTAAGAGAAAGATTTTGATAAGTTAATTGTTTACATTGTTTACAAAGTGAATAAGCAAAAGAGTCAAGATTTGAAACCAGCTCAAAATTCAGCTATGTGACATTAATCTGAATCTGTCTTTGCAATACTTGCTAATGGAAGTAGTAAGAGAGAAAGAAAAGTAAGATTTGGGGAAGAATAAAAGGATTGAAAATAGTTAAAACTTCCTCAAAGAAGAGTAAATCTGCAGGATTTACACTATCAGATATTGAGGCTTCCTATAAAGCTATGATGACCGTAACAGAGTGTTAGTGGCAAAAGCAGAAAAAGAGTGGAACAGAATTGAAAGTCCAGAAGCAGATCCAGGTATTTTTTAGGGTCTAGGTATCTAGAAGTAAGGTATCTTCAAGTGGGAATATAAGAGAAATTTTCAAGGGAAACTGATGACCTGTAAATTTTCATCCCCATATGAAGTTGTTTTTCAAAAGCCTGTTGACTTCTGTAACAGTTTTAAAAAATGTTAACATCAGATCAGATCTGCTGCTTGGAGCCAGCTACACTGCAATGTTTGAGGGGGCAGTTCCCAAGACTGACTTCACTTCTGACATTAACTACAATTTCAGGGATTTTCCAAAACTACTCCCAGGTTCAGTAATTCCCTAGAAGGACTCATAGAACTTACTGAAAGCTGTTATGCTCATGGCTACAGTTTATTATAGGAAAAGGATACAGACCAAAATCAGACAAAGGAAGAGATGCTTAGGGAAGAGTCTGTGAAATTTCCAAATGTGAAGCATCTGTTGTCCTCTCATGGAGTCAGGATACATTACCCTCCTGGCATTAATGTGTGACAATATGCGAAGAGTCACATTGCCAACCAGGGAAGTTCACGCAAGCTTTGGCGTCCAGAATTTTTCTTATGATTTCATTACATAGGCATGATTGCTTGCTTGATTGATTGCACGTGTGGTTGAACTCAGTCTCCAAATTAATTGATGTCACATGACCCAAAGCCCCCCATCCTAAGTCATATTGTTGGTATTTATGCATGGCCAGCCCCTATCCTATGATCTGGTATGGCTGGTCCTGACTATAAACAAAGATACTCCTATCAGGTATGGTGTAGATTACCTCCCATAAGCCAAAAGAAAATGCCAGATCTCTCTTTGGGCAAAGCCAAATTCTTTACTGTATCTGTTTATTTAGTCCTAAAGATATTCTTTACTACTACTGTATCTAAAATTTTTACCTCATGCCTCATCTTGGGCCCTGCCCTAAATTATAAATCTAGGTCTCCCAATAATTAAATTTGAATTCATTTTAATCCCTGTGAAGCATGAAGACCAACAGCTGATCACTATATTGTATCCTTTTCTCTATTAGTGTACATGTGCGGTCATTCTAAGTGTAAAGGAGTTCAAGCTCATTATTCTATCTTTCTTTGCCCACTATGGCTTTCATATAACTTTGTGTATCACTCGCTATATCACTGTAAGGCAGGGATATGCAGGAAAAAGAAGCAAAAGCACAGAGTATTTCATATTATTGGCACTGTGGCATGAGATAGAGTTCTGATTTCACTCTGACTGCCTTTGTGACCTTGGGTAAGTTATATCAGATTCTGAGTTTGAGTTTCATTAGAAATAAACATAGTACTATATACCTCATATTATTAAGGGTGGTATAAATGAGGTCATATATGCCTGAAAGAGTGTAGGTGTACAGCAAATATTTTTCTCTCCAATTTCTTCCCATTTTATTCATCCTTATACCTCTTCCTAGACCACTGATATATGCCATTTTATTCCCTACCCAAATTCTCTAGGTCTTAACTCAATTTCTGCGAATTCAAATTCCAGTCTTAAGCACACGTTACAGACTAATCACAAACACTTACCAACATTCCTTCCTCTTTCTCGAGTCATGTAACAACTGTGCATTCACTTTTTGAAATATATACAAATGGCTTAGAATAGAGCCTCAATGCACTCTGAAAGTGTTAGCAAAATGTCTTTGCGTGTTTGTGCTGGGATGGTAGGTTTGTAATAAAGTCTCCAGATGCCAGAGTCTGGGGCATTGAGATTACAGTGAATAGAAATTCCCCTTTGTTATTGCATCAACTGCAAAGGAGCTCTATGGAAAGCTCAGTGAACTTCTGCCCACTATTTGGTCAAATGGTCAATAGCCAATTCTTGCTTTTCACATATTTGTGACAGGTCCCATTTTATCTTTTTTCCTCCTTTCTTCTTTCTTATCCTTCTCTCTATCAGTCTATGAATTGCTTGAACTAATCCTTTGGGTTCTGTTGGGCATCTATATAGCCATCAACTTTTTTTTTTATTGTGGCAAAATACATATAACACAAAATTTACAATTTTAAAATCTTTAACATGTTAAAATTTACAATTCAGTGGCACTTTTTATATTACCAATATTGTGCAACTATCACCATTATCTAGCTTTAAGAGTGAATCCTGTACCAATTAAACGGTTGTTCCTCAATTCTCTTTTTCCAGGCCCTAAAAACTACTAAATTGCTTTCTGCTTCTATGCATTTTCTCTATTAATTTATTCTGGATATTTCATATAAATGGAATCAAGCAATATATAGTCTTTGTATCTGGCTTCTTCCACTTAGCATAATGATTCCAAATTGTATCCATATTGTAACATGTATTAGTACCTCATTACTTTTTATGGCTAAATTATATTCCATTATACATATATATCACATTTTATTTCTATACTCATCAGTTGATGGATATTTGGGTTGTTTCCATCTTTTAGCTATCATCAATAGTATTGGTATGAACATTCTTGTGTAAGTTTATGTTTGAACGCCTGTTTCCAATTCTTTTGGGTATATATCATTGGTACACACCAAGAAGTGAAATTTTTAGGTCTTATGGTAATTCTATATTTAACTTTCTGATGAAGTGCTGAATGGTTTTCCATAGTGACTGCATCAATCTACATTCTCATCAGCAATGTATAAAGGTTCCCATTTCTCACATCCTTTCCAACACTTATTTTCCATTTTTTAAAATTACAGCCATCTTAGTCAGTGTCAAGTGATATCTCATTGTGTTTTTGATTTTTATTTTCCTAGTGACTAAATGATGTTGAGCATATTTTCATGGGCACATTGGACATTTGTACATCTTTAGAGAAATGTCTATTGAAGCCATTTGCCTATTTTTGATTAAACTATTTATTTTTACATTGTTGAGTTTTATGAGTTCTTCTTTATGTATATTCTAGATCCTAGACTATTATCAGTTATATGATTTTAAAATATTTTCTCCCATTCCATGAGTTGTCTTTTCACTCTGTAGATAGTTAAATTTGTTTCACAGAAGTTTTTAATCCTGAAGTTATATTTATTTATTTTTTTCTTTCTTTGCTTTGTTTTGGTTGTCCTACATAAGAAACCAAATCCAAGGTCATAATTTACCCCTATGTTTTATTCTAAGAGCTTCATTGTTTTAGTTATATTTAGGTCTTTTATCCATTTTAATTTAATTTTGTATATAGTGTGAGTTAAGGGTCCAACTTCATTCTTGTCCATGTGGATATCCAGTTGTCCAGGCACTATTTAAAAAATTTTTGGTTTATTTTTCATTGACAAATAATAAATCTGTATGTTATACAGTACAATGTGATGTTTTGATACATGTATACATTGTGGAATGATTAAGTTAGGCTTATTAGCATATCCATCACCTCAAATATTTATCATTTCTTTGTGGTGACATTTAAAATAATTTCTTTTAGCAATTTTGAAATATACATTATTATTAATTATAGCCACAGTGCTGTGCAAAAGTCAGCACCATTTGCTGAAAAGACTATTTTTTGCCCATTGAATACTCATGACATCATTGTCAAAAATCAATAGACCATAAATATACAGGTTTATTTCTTAACTCTTAATTCTATTTCATTGATTTGTATGTTTATTCTTATGCTAGAACCACACTGTTTTGAGTACAATAGCTTTGTAGTAAGTTTTAAAATAAGGAAATGAGTCCTTTAACTTTGTTGTTTTATTTTCACATTGTTGTGACTATTCTAGGGCCTTTGATAGTCTATGTGAATTTTAGGATCACCTTTCTCTTTTCTGTAAAAAAAAGATATTGAGATTTTAATAGGGATTATACATAATGTACAGATCACTTTAGGGAGAACTGCCATCTTAACAGTATTAAGTCTCTCAATCCGTGAACACAAAATGTTTTTCTATTTATTTAGACCTTCTTTAAATTTTTTCAGCAATATTCAGCAAAATGCAACTGGTGTCTCTATGTCGGTTTTATATTGTGAAAATTTACTGTTTGTTTATTAGCTGTAATAGATTTTTTGTGAATTCTTTATAATTTTCTTTTTTATTTATTTAATTTTTAATTTCAAAATATTAAGGGGGTGCAAAAGTTTTTGTTACGTGGGTACACTATAAAATGCTCAAGTCAGGGCTTTCAGTGTGCCCGCCATCAGGACAATAATGTTCATTGTACCCAATAGGTAAGTTTTTATCCCTCATTTTGCTCTCACCCTCCCTGCTTCTTAGTTTCCAATGTCCTTTACATCTTTTTGTGCCCATGTACACCCATCATTTAGCTCCCTTATGTATTTTCTATGTATTAGAGATGATGTCATCTACAAATAGATAGTTAAAAATTAAAATGGATTTTATTTCTTTTTCTTGCCCAACTGCTCTGGCTAGAACTTCCAGTATAATGTTAAAGAGCAGTGGTAAAAGCAAGCATCCTTGTCTTGCTCACGATCTTAGGGGGAAAGTTTACTTTCTCCTTTGAGGATTCACCATTGAGTATAATAGGACCTGTGGGTTTTTCATAAATGCCCCGTGTATGAGGAAGTTTCCTTTTATTCCTGGTTTTCTGAGTGTTCTTATCATGAAAGTGTATTGAATTTTGTCATATGCTTTTGCTGCGTCAATTGAGATGATCATTTTTTCCTTCATTCTATTAATGGGGTTTATTGCCTTGATTGATTATTCTTTATCATAACACTCTTACATTCCTGAAATAAATCACATTTGGTCATGGTGTATAATTCTTTAACATGCTGGTGGATATGGTTTGCTAGTATTTTTTTTTCATTTTATTTATTTATTTTTTTATTCCAGGGTATTGTGAGGGTACAAACATTATAGTTACATTTTATGTCTTTGCCTCACCCAAGTGCGGGTTAAAGGCATGCCATTCCCCCCTCTTAGTGCTCCCCTTGTCCTTTTGTTGTAGATTTGCCCCCCATCCCCCTAATCCCTAGAGAAAATTTCTGCCATGTGATCAACCTAGTGTTGATCAGTTAGTACCAATTTGATGGCGAGTACAAGTGGATCCCATTCTTCTGCTCTTGTGGTGCCTCACTTTGGATAATGGGCTTAAGTTTAATCCAGGAAAGTGCAAGAGGTGCTAGATCACTGTCATTTCTTATGATTGAGTAATATTCCATTGTAAACATATACCAAATTTTAATAATCCACTCATGGATTGACGGGCACTTGGATTGTTTCCATATCCTTGCAATAGTGAATTGTGTTGCCATAAACATTCGGGTGCAGATGTCTTTATTATAGAATGTTTTGTGCTCTTTTGGGTAGATGCCTAATAGTGCTATTGCTGGATCGAATGGTATTTCTATTTTTAGCTGTCTGAGGTATCTCCAAATTCTTTTCCACAGAGGTTGCACTAATTTGCAGTCCCACCAGCAGTGTAAGAGTGTTCCTGACTTTCCACATCCTCACCAGCATTTGTTGTTTTGGGATTTTTTTGATAGAGGCCAATCTCACCGGGGTTAGGTGATATCTCATTGTGGTTTTGATTTGCATTTCTCTAATGATTAGAGATGTTAGCAGTTTTTTATATGTTTGCTGGCCATTCTTCTGTCTTCTTTTGAAAAGTTTCTGTTCATTTCCTTTGCCCATTTGTTGATGGGGTTGTTTGATTTTTTCTTATTGATTTTTTTGAGTTCTAGATAGATTCTGGTTATCAGCCTTTTATCAGATGTGTAGAGAGCAAATATTTTATTGGGGATTTTCCATCTATATTCATAAGGAGTATTCTGTTTTTTGTTATTGAAACATATGTATATTCTGCCACATAATATTAAAACTCTACTATGTTTGTGTCTCTCTTTGTGTATGTATATGTCTGTTTGTGAAAATGATTTCTTGAATGCACCAGACATTTTCTTGTATAATCAATCATATTCTATATTTCAGTGTTATTTCCTCAAGATCAGCCAGCGGGGACAGATTAGGGCATTCTTAGGTCTTTCCTAGACATTTTCATAGTCATGTACTTGTGTGGAGCTTTTTAGCTTCTCAGGAACATTTCAGAGCTTTGAGAAATCTTCTGTGATCAATTCATTCCCCAACTTTTCCTTTTGAATTTTTTAGTCCACTTCTTGTTAGCTCCAGCTGTTATTCCTGCTTCTGGGGGCTGTGATGTTAAACATTTTTTTGCTTATTACTTTTGACTAATAGCTTGACAAAAATCTTGTTCACAATGAGTGAGCTTTGAGTCAGATCAAATAAATATGAACTCTATGAGAAGGGATTTCCAGGAAGCTGCCATCAAGTGTCCATTAATGGATGGATGAATTAAAAGTGTTCTGTTTGTATACAATTTAATAGATAACTAGAGATTGAATCCATGAGAAACTCTATCAAGGATGTTTTTAAATGGGAAAATTAAATATTTTGTTAGGACTAGGGAGAGGAGTTTGGAGAGAGAGAGAGAGAGAGAGAGAGAGAGAGAGAGAGAGAGAGAGAGAGAGAGGGAGAAATAAAGAAGATGGGATAAAAGGATAAGGACAAAACTCCAGGTATTTATCAGGAGCTTAGCAATTTAATTTGCAAGTGAGAAAGTAAATATATTCTATCAGTGTAAGAAAAGGAGTAGAAAGTTTTGGAAAAACAAGAGAACAGCAATAAACTCTTGTTCTATTATCTCAGTATAAGGAGAAAAAAATTGAGAAGAAGAATTCTCCAGAGTCTATTAATTGAACTACATCAAAGTCTCCAAGGTAGTGGTAAACTCTTTCCCTGTTGTCTCAGTATAAGGAGAAAGAGATTGAGAAGAATTCTCCAGAGCCTATTAACCAAACTATATCAAGGTCTCCAAGATACTAGGGTCCCCATTCCAGGAGAAGCGAGGCTGCAAGGAAAGTATATGCACCTTCTATTTGGCATAATAAATGCTGTTCCTTAAGAATATGCTAAGGGACATGTTTTAGAGATTTGAGATCAAGGTAAGTTATATAGTGGTTAGGCTGTGACAAATAGCAAGAGAGATGGAGAAAGAGTTTATGCCAAGCTAGTATGGAGAGATAGAGGAAAGGTGAAAATGTAATAACAAGATGAAGAAGGAATGCACAGTCATACTTACAAATTCCTGAGGCTAGACTTTTATCTACATTTACCTATGACCACCCAAAAGGGTGAAAGCTAATGAGAAAGGAATTGTACAAATATATCTTGTATCAATTTAGCTATTGTTTCTGACCCAGTGTACACATGCACACATATGATTAGTGAGAGAGAAAGAACTAGGTTTTTCTATTTTCTAGGACTGTTTCAAGTACGGTAAAGGTGATCAAAAATACATTTTTGAATCAATTAATTCATGAATAAATGAATCATGAAACATAGCCCTGAGGAATAGACTTTTGTGAAAATAGGACCCAGGGCTAGAGTGATGAAGCATCTGAGAATGGAAATAACGTTGCATGATAGCAGAATGGCCATGAGACTGTGACATTAGGTAAAGATGAGAGAAAAAGGTGTACATTATCATTTGTCATGCTCATCAGTTCTAGGATGTGGGAATGTGGATATGTGGAGTGTGGTGGAGGTTGATGGAATAGGGTAGAGTAAGAAGATGACACATTGAAGAAATGGCTACTAGATAGCTGAATATAATCCCATATAGCAACTTCCTATTAGGGGGTCAAATGACTGGCTGGGACACAGTCTTATTTTTGGAACCCAGTAGAGATTGGAAGCTATATGAATATATGTTGAAATAATAATATGCTTTTATAGAATAATTAAGTGACTGATTGCTTTGACCAATGTTTACAGATTTGGAAATCATGTCCCAGAGAGAAGGCAAGCACTAATTTTCAAGCCCTACTATAAAATCCACAGAGATGAGTGGGATAAGTTGATTTCCTTAGGATGTAGGCATATTTTATTTTCTTGGTTTTTGCTGTATGGATCCTCTCAGCATTACCAAAGCATCAGGGAATTAAGAGTCAGTCTGGTCATCAATATACTGAATCTCTGGATATGGTCATTGGTCATTGAGAGGATAACTGATTCCTTTTTTTATTCTTGACTGGTCACTATGTTTCCTTTTTCACCCACTTTGTCCCTGATCTTTATTCCATCTAGAATAAAATTTCCTTTCTGTGAGTCTTAGCATAAGCCTAACCTCCTCCACACAATTTTTCTTGACTCACCTCTACACTTAAACTACCCTGTGCATACTTCTACCATAGCACTTGCAGTACAATTTTTAAATTTCATCTTTGGAATTTTATCTTTTTTATTACACAGTGGTCTCCTTGAGGGTATGTGACCAGTTTTATTAAATGTTCTATTCAAATTTCCTGATCAACACTGGTACAGAGAGAGCCTCTGAAATATTTGATAAAATAAATTGTGAAAAATTGTGAAAGGTGTATCTCTACCTACTTTGTGTATTCTCCACTAATGAAAAACTGATTTACACCTTTATCTCTGATAGTTTCACATGGCAAAACTGAAAACTTCAACTTTTTCCTTCCCTGCCCAGCATTCCAAGTTTACACACTGACACACACACATTCTTCCTGTAATGATTCCCCAAGTTATCAAATTATCTCTCATTTTTGCTATTCTTCATAGGATTCAAATGGGCACTGCTATTAGCAAGGCCTTTGTGTTATCACAGGTTTACAGTATTAATAGAAACTACTAACATTCATATACCTTTATCCATTGCTGGGTGCATCTCAACTCTGACTTCCTCCAAACGCACAAGTATCCTTGGGTTTGAGTCAAAGCTTTCTGTGCTATTGCCACATCACATTCAACCAATTCCACATCATCTTTAAAACTGGCTTTTCCTGAGTAAGTTGCACAGCATTGCACTTCTCCCGTATTTGCTTCAGATTTTTAATTTACTATAAGTAAGTTCAGAATTTACTATAATAGAGTCATCCATAAAGACATAAGAGCTGGGACAGAATCTGTTTCCAACTAAACTATAGGGTATCTAAAATTATTCTGCTTTCTCCCCATGGATATATTTGGAAATTGTACAGCCCAGAATATTTAGTCTGCCCCACAAAATTTGACCTCTCTCTGGTCAGATTTTTTACTGCATGTGTTTATTTATGTACTCTCCAAATGATAGGCTTATCTAGATTAAAATAATGTCTCAATTCATGTTTCATTATAACTGCAAAATACTGTCAAGTTCTGCCTCTCTTTGTTTTTAGCCATTTTCTAAGTCCAACGGGTGCTTCTTTTCTCAAAAACAAGTAGGATGGGAATGAAATTATTTATTTTCTAAACTATAAAATTTAAATTACCTGCCATTCTTTCACTTGTAAATCTATTTGTCTATTTGCGGAAATTTAAAATTGAGATCTATTACATGGCAGACCTTTTTCATGCATGTGAACAAAGATGAATTGTTTCTTGTACTCTCAGAAGTAGATCATCTAGTATTCACGAACACTCATAAAGTGGATAACCATACATAAACAGGATTTTGCACGAGACATTTCAGGGTTTTTAGTTTTTTAAATAGAAGAATAGTTGAAATTACAAGTACCAAAGAAGTTACCGTGACTATTAAGCAAAATGAGTGTAACACTACCACATACACAGGCCCTGGAACTTTGTTTTCCCCATTTATTCCTGGCTATATTCCAGATTTTGAATTTGTATTAGGCATATGACATTGTTCTGCCATCTCTTCTTTATTTTTTTATTATTTATTAATTTTTTTGTAATTTAAAGTTATTTGCTTTAAATATATATGTATATTTTATTTTTTTTTTCAGGAGACGCTGTGGGTACAAACATTGTGGTTACATTTTATGTCTTTGCCTCACCCAAGCGAGGGTTAGAGGCATGCCCTTCCCCTCTACAATGCTCACAGCATCCATTAGTTGTGAGTTTACTCCCCTCAACCCCCTAATCCCTGGAGATTATTACTACTGTGTGAGCACCATAGCGTTAATCAGTTAGTGCCAATTTGATGGCGAGTACAAGTGAAGCCTATTCTTCTGATCTTGTGATACCTCACTTTAGATAATGGGCTCAAGTTCAATCCAGGAAAATATAAGAGGTGCTAGATCACTGTCATTTCTTATAATTGAGTAATATTCCATTGTATACATATACCAAATTTTAATAATCCACTCATGAATTGATGGGCACTTGGGTTGTTTCCACATCCTTGCAAAAGTGAATTGTGCTGCCATAAACATTTGGGTGCAGATGTCTTTATTATAGAATATCTTTTGCTCTTTTTGGTAGATGCCTAATAGTGCTATTGCTGGATTGAATGGTATTTCTATTTTTAGCTCTTTGAGGTATCCCCAAATTCTTTTCCACAGAGGTTTTCCATCTCTTCTTTATATAAGTCTTTGTTATTAGGTAAAGGGGAAGTAGACTAAGGCTGGTCCTATTCCTGGTACCATATGATGCTCAGGAGAGGCTTACAGAAACTGAGGAGAGTATTTTACCTTCGTCATGGATAGGAATAAATGAAGATTAAAATGTTATTTGCATTTGACTAGGAATTTGGACAACAGGAGAAGTGGACACAAGAATCACTAGTGGAAAGTCAATAATTGCTTCTGGTATGCACAATGATATTTGTGACAGAAAGAATGTCTATGGCTAATGACACCCAGTTCCATCCTTCCTCATTCCTACTGCTGGGCATCCCAGGGCTAGAAGATGTGCACGTCTGGATTGGATTCCCTTTTTTCTTTGTGTATCTTGTTGCACTCCTGGGAAATGCTGCTATCTTGTTTGTGATCCAGACTGAGCAC